>PVJC01002220.1:0-81822 GCA_004026665.1 Murina feae | reverse complement strand
ACTGAGGGGTCCCAGACTGTGAGAGGGCACAGGCCGGGCTGAGGGACTCCCTCCACCCCGAGTGCACAAATTTTTGTGCACCGGGCCCCTACTCTATTTATAACATTCTTTTGCTTAAAACCCTACTGTAGCTCCCATTGCCTGGACATGAAATCTAAGCAGCCTGTGCTCCCTGGGCATTCTCATCCCTACTTCTCTATCTTTGTCTCCTGCTGCTTCCCTGGACACAATCTATATACAATCACATTATATTCTTATCTCAGTGAGTCAGGCTTATCCCGGACTTTGAACACACCCTTCCTTTCCTCAATTTATCAACCTGACTAAATCTTTACTTTCAAAATGCACTCAATATTTCATCCCTTTTTGTAGTCGAGTAATATTCTATTGTATATACCACAGAAAACTAATTGATAGTTGCCAAATAGAAGGGGATTTGGGAAATAGGTAAAAATGATGAAAGGATTAAGTACCTGTACAAATTGGCAGTTAGAAAAATAGTAAATAATATAATCGAATAAAAGAGTAATATGCGAATTAACCATCACTCCCAGACAGTTAAGCCATGCCCACCAACCAATCAGAGAAACTGTATGCAAATTAACCCAGCCAAGATGGCCACCGGCAGCCAGGAGCTGGCACAAGCAGGAGACTTGTCCGGGGGATGCAGGGAGTTAAGGTTCCTGTCTGCCTAGGCCGGCTGTCGCCTCCACTCCAGGCAACAAAGTTTCAATTATAGAAGATAAATAAACCCCAGAGACCTGCTTCCAGCCTTGGGCCCAAGGAAGCACTGGGAACCTGGGTTGTCAGGGACAACCTGACCTGGGCTCTGGTTAAAGCAACAAAGTTTCAACTTTAGAAGTTAAATAAATTCCAGCCATCAGCCACTCACCCAGGCTAGTCAGGTACCCCAGCAGGGACCCCCTGAAGGGAATGTGGCCAGTTTGCAAACAGCCATCAGCCCCTCACCCAGGCTGGCCAGGCATGCCAGCAGGTGGATATCTCCTGAGGGGTCCCAGACTGTGAGAGGGCACAGGCCAGGCTGAGGGACCCTCCCCCCCCAGGTGCACAAATTTTTGTGCACCAGGCCTCTAGTCTAATCTAATAAAAGAGTAATATGCAAATTAACCCTCCCTCCGTTACACCCGCAAACCATACCCACCAACCAATCAGGAGCAAATATGCAAATTAACTAAGATGGCAGCAGTCATGGAGCTGGAGTTGCCTTGGGCAATGGAGGAAGCCAGGGCCCTGCAGAACCTGAGCTCTATTTAAGGCTACAAAGTTTCAATTATACAAGATAAATCCCAGATACCTGCCAGGTTGGGATATTGGGTTGCCAGGGGCAACCCAGACTTCGAGGTGGGGACCAAGGCAACAAAGTTTCAATTATAGAAGTTAAATAAATCCCAGATACCTGTTTCCAGCCAGGCACCCCAGTAGGGACCCGAACCCTGAAGGGGTTGTGGGCAGCCTGAAAACAGTCCTCATTCCCTCACCCAGGCTGGCCACACTGCTACTGGGGTGAGGGTTCCCACTGGGGGGCTTGGCCAGCCTGCAAAGAGCCATCAGCTCCTCACCCAGGCTGGCCAGACACACCAGCAGGTGGACATCCCCTGAGGGGTCCCAGACTGCGAGAGGGCACAGGCTGGGCCGAGGACCGCTCCCCCCCCCGCCCCAGTGCACAAATTTTTGTGCACCGGGCCTCTAGTATTATAATAATCATGTATGATGTCAGATAGGTATTAATCTTACCAGGTGATCATTTTTTAAGTTATATAAATGTCTAGTCAATATGTGTACACCTGAAAGTAACACAATTCTGTGTCAACTGTAATAAAAAAAATTAGAAAAAGTCTCACTCAAGCTTCTATTTTTCCCTTGCTCCTACTTCCCCAACACTGGTCTGTGTGCTGGTTCTCACTGCTTTCCTGACATCTTGTGCACACCTTATCAGAACACTTACCACACTTACAGAAGCTGTTGGTTTACTCCTCTCTGTTTCTGGCCCATACACTTACGAAGTACAGAGATTATGTTCCTTCATCTTAGAATCCACATTGTCTACCACAATTATTCCTTGAATAGAGTAGGTGTTTAATCAATAGATTTGAATAGATGAACAATAAGTGATATGTAAGAGTGTAGCTTTCTCCAATCTTACTGTATGAACAAAGCTTAGAAGATCTTCAGCGTAGACTAGGTCACATGTCACAGAGAAACCATCTCAAGTATCAGCCACCTCAGACAGAACTTGGAGAGCAACTGAAGAGCAGAGGATTGCAGGCTGAGGTTGCCAGCGAGAACCTGAAAAGAAGGCATTCAGCATTGTTGGCTGAAAACAGAGCCATGTGCTCAAGATGCCAGCTCCTGTTTTACTGTGGGAATCTAGGGCCTGCCTAGACTCCGTGCCTGATCGAGGGCCACATACGACGCGTCCCAACAATTGTTTCTTGCCCTTTGCATCCTCCAGATTCTCCAACTCTCCAGGCTCTGGGCTCCTCCTACCACCCAGCACACCCACTCCTGCCATGGCAGCAGTGGCTGGCTCTTCTGTCAGCTCTGGGGTTCTCAAAGTCTCCCGTTTGAAAGAACAACTATTTGTACTTGTGATACAGGCTTCAGATACTTTTCTAAAGAAAGAAAACATTTCAGATATGTCAGCAGCTCCTTTTGTAGCTACCCCAAATCCCATCTCTCTTTCTTCCTCTACCTACCCAGGGGTCCATTCAAAACAATTGTAATACTTTCACAGATCGAGGAGGTAGCCGGGAATCAGATCAAGAAAACGTTTGTGTTCGACAGCACAAGACAGAGGGAACTAGGTGACGATCACTAAGGCACTACTAGTTAAGATAGACCAGATTTATGAGCATGGGTTTGTACCTTAGGCCTGTCATATTTTTTCACCTTTATGTTAGTTAATTGCAGAGTAACATAAATTAACTTTGGAACACAAGCAAAAATGGGAACTTTATTTATGAATTTCTTGGATTTCTTTACCTCAAGCCAAACAACTAAATTGCTACTTAGCATAAATTATTTATGGGCCCTGGCTCAGTACCATCCAGCACAGCCCCGGAGGTATGGGAGATATAAAAGATTTAAAGCGTCTCC
Source organism: Murina feae (assembly GCA_004026665.1). Taxonomy (NCBI): domain Eukaryota; kingdom Metazoa; phylum Chordata; class Mammalia; order Chiroptera; family Vespertilionidae; genus Murina; species Murina feae. Next base: position 78,705 of record PVJC01002220.1, on the reverse strand, counting down.
GCGACAGTGTTCGGGAGGCCATGGAGCCGTGTTTCTTTCCAGAAGGGTCCACTTTATTTTGTTGTAAATAAATAGAGGCTGGGTTTCCAGGGAGGGAAGTTAGCTTCCAGCAGGACGGTGGCGGTGTTTTACATATGTTAATTACACACCCTTTTATGACAGATAGACACAGTGTTTGCATAGATATTTCTCAAAAGAACCCGTGGACTAAAATGGATCTTTTCATTTCCTGGCGCGGGGTCATTTCTCTCCTTTGATCTCACCTCAAGATAGGAAGTTTTCAGAGCTTGTTTTCCCCGCCAACCAGTCAATAAAAAACAGTCCTATCAACACAGCATTGTCACCCAAATCTTCAGCAATCTTGATTCTGTTTTCTTTAAAATTCAAGCTCAACAGTGCCATTCTGACACCTGTGTCAACCCCCTTGTCATTTCCTAGGTCGTCTTTCCATTGCCCTAACCTCAGCATGTCACCCTTTGCTCCAAAATACTCTTATATACCTTGTCTCTCAAACACAGTCTGTTGTAAAGACAAGGTCATTACCTTCTTTTTTGTTAGGTCAGTCATATTTCATTTGGTTTACACAGTGTTTAAGAACAGAAAACTTCACATAGAATTCTAAATTTCCAGCTTTTCACTCAGTTTCCACAATTAAGAAGTATACGTTACCTTCTCTGCTGGACAGCTGTTGGCCTAAGCTGAGTAGGTCCTGCCTCTTTTCCACTTCTCAGTGTCCCACAGTCCCACTGCTCCCTAGTGGCACACTCAGAGCACCCCACCGGTTAGGGTTTCAGTTGCTTCCCTCACCCATGAAGGCATTTTGATGACTGATTTGGGACTGTGGATGATATCTCGTTAACTTGGTTTATCTTGGGTAACATTACAAGTTACTAAGTCCAAAAGAAGAAAAGATCTTGACAGGCTATAGCAATGGGCTTATAGATGGGACTACCATTTTTTTAGGATATGAATATACAGATATGTTTCCACTTAAAAGAAATACAGACTAGGCAGAATTGCTCAGATTTCTTTTGGTAACCACAGACTGTGTAACCACGTTTCTTAAACAACAGAAAATGCCTCTCTAGTCTTCCTTAGTTCTTGACATGATATTTGAAATGCCACTTTGATTTGATCCCTTGCCCAGCCCAGCACAGCACCAGTCGGGCTCTGTTTGCTTTCAGACATTTTGAACACGGGCCGGCCTGGGGCCCTGATGCCTGGCCTGAACGACGCATCCTCCCTGGGCCCCAGCTCTGTAGTGTTTCCTTCATCTACCCAAGCATCGCTGCTAGGGTTCTTTTCAAAGGGCCGTGATGTGGTTGCATTGCTGTTCTCTTTTTACATATTCAGTGGTTTCCACCCAAATCTCAGATCAGAATCAGATCCCAGGTGTCAGCCAAAAAGACGGTGATCAGCTTAACCTGGAAATCTTAACTCTACCCTCTTACCTATTCTGTCATCTTCAGGGAATTTGCAACAGAGTAGAAGAGAATGCATGGGGACTTTGGCATCAGACAGGCCCAAATTCCAAATTTGACCTTGTCTGAATTAGACCTGCTTATGGCCTCAGGTTTCTTATCTGTTAAAGGGGGGAAATAGCACCTCTTTTGCTGAGTTCTTGCAAATGAAATTGCTACTATGTGTTTTAAAGATATTTAGTGGAATAATTTTTTAAAAATGTTTTCATTGATTTTAAGAGAGAGAGGAAGGAAGAGGGATAGAGAGATAGAAACATTGATGGGAGAGAAACATTGATCGGCTGCCTCCTACATGTCCCCCACTGGGGACTGAGCCTGCAACCTGGGCATGTGTCCTGACCAGGAATCAAACCTGTGATCTCTTGGTTCCTGTGTCCATGCTCGACTGCGGAACCACTGGCCAGCCTCAGTGAAATAATTTAATTATTCCGATGAGTCAGTTTCACGTACTATTTACCTTTTGTTCCATTCCCTTGTTTTAGCTCATCACACTTTTCTTGTCTTTGTTTGCTGATGAACAGATACAGAGGAGGTACTTTTTCCTCTCCTCGCTTTCCTTTCCACCACCATCCATGATGAAGGATCACCTGAGCCTAACAATGCTTTGATTTTGTCCTACCCCAGCTCCACCACCAGGAGTGATTACACACCAGGGAGAATAGAAAGCAGCTCCAGCTGAGCTAAGTTTCCTCAGAGCTTGGGCCAAAGGCAGAGGAGAGACCATCCTCATTCAAGAACGCAGAGGGGGCCCCTTGCTGTGAGCACTGAGGAAGCTTGTTCTCCCATCTTCCTTTCCCTTTCACCCCAAAGGAAAGGAGAATACGATTCCATGTGCATGATTGTTCCCTATACTAGCCGTATTGCATATTTTTATAACCAAATTGTGTAGATATTATAATAGATAATATGAATGTGTTGTACACATCCTACATAAAACATAAAGAGTTGCTGTCTCACTCTTACATGCATTTAAAAAGCTCATTTTAATATTTAATGCTCCTAACAGTCATCTAAATCTCAAAAGGTAAGCGGAGAAATACATGCAAAAGACCTAGAGTCTAAAACAAGGTTACTGATATAATCTGGAATTTACCTCTCTTCCCTCACACCAATTTTCATCATTCTACCTTCTAGAAAGCACAAAGATAGCAAACATGTCATACGCCAGTTCCTCCTTTAGAGCTCAATGAAATAAAAAGATACAAGGAATATCCACTCGTATAACCCAGTATTCATACATAATTTTAAAGATTCTACCTGTTTCATTTTCCTGAAAAAAAATCTGTGATTTAAAAAAATATTTATTTATGAGAGAGAGAGAGAGAGAGAAAGAGATGGACCTGCTGTGCCAGGTACACATGCATTCATTGGTTGATTCCTTTATATGCCCTGACAGAGGATCAAACACGCAATCTTGGTGGATCAGGGCAATGCTCAGACCAATTGAGCCATCCAGCCAGGACTGCTTAGTGAATTTTTAAAAATAGAATTAAAATCACAGTGTATTAGGCAAAACTTGTCAGTCTCTATATGACTTCTGGGACTATGGCACATCTGTGTGGGGTAGCACCTCGGGGCTCTACCTGCAGCAGCTGGTGTGCTGGGCAGTTATTTGGCAAACTTACTAAACCCACTGGCTGGCACAGCTCTAGGCGAGACTATTCACTTGTGTATTGGATGATTCCTTAGCAAATGAATAGAATCCCAGTTAGCAAAGATTGGGTCACTCAAGTCATTCATTTAAGCTCTAAATATCTGAAAATACTGGGACCATTTTTCTGTATTAATAATGATGAGTGTTATGGACTGAATGTTTGCATCCCCACAAAATTCTATGTTGAAGCTCTAAGCCCCAATGTGGAGCCTTTGAGAGGTAATTAGGCTTAGAAGAAGTCTTGAGGGTGAAGGTCTGGGATGGGGTTACTTTCCCTGTAAGAAGAGGAAGAGACTAGACTCTCTCTCTCTCTCTCTCTCTCTCTCTCTCTCTCTCTCTCTCTCTTCCCTCTCTCTTTCTTCCGTGTGAAGATACAGCAACAAGGCACTGTCTGCAGGCCAGGAAATGGGCCTCACCAGAACCTGACCACAGTCATACCCTGGTCTTGCATTTCCCAGCTTGTGGAACTGTGGGAGATAAACACCTGCTGTTTAAGCCACCCAGTCTATGGTATTTTGTTATTTCAGTATCTATTACATGTGTGTGCGTGTGTGCGTTCCTGTGTTCAGATTTTGTCCTGCTGAGCCATTTGTCTTGGTCTACTTTCTTACTGTGTATAATGCTGTGGTTTCTGGAGGAAAAACTATTCCTGGGTTGTAAAGTAGAACCAGTAAATGGGAGACAAGATAAAGGAGAGGTAGCAGAACACTTTTTTAAAAAGCAAGAAAATATATAAATAAATAAATAAATAAAAAGCAAGCAAAAAACCACACACACACAACCTCAAAACAATCAGTAACAGTCCCTCCGTTAAAGAATTAATCCTTAAAGAATTAATCCTTAGAGATAACCAAAAATGCCAAAACATTACCTAAATTCTTCAAGTTCACAGTTTCGAATGAGCCTCAATTTCTTTCAGCTTCTTTAAGAGACAACCTTTCCTTTGCTTAGAATCAGGTTGAAATTGCTATGATTGGTCTGAACTCAATTTTAGTGTGAGGCTGTGGGCAGGCAGGTGATGAAGGAATGTGGTCAAGTGGTTTTTAAAAATGCATGTGCTTTTTTATTTTTTTCCATAAAAGCAATTTCAAAAGCCCACCTCTTCTCTTTCCCAGCTTCCCTCCACCAGCCAATCCTTTATTCAAAATGTGTGAACTTTGCATTTAAACTTTGTATGTGCCTAGCACACAGTATGAAAAGCTCTCCTGGGTAATTTGGGAAAATATATGTATTAAAAATGAAGTTTTGTAAAATGGAAAATTGCTTTTGATCAACCATGGTAATAAAACCTATATAGAGCTCTTTCCTTACTATGTTAATATGGAATTTTTTCCATGAGAGTTAAGTAGCCATGCCTTTTAGCTTCTGAGAAAAGATAAATCGTGCCATCTGTCTATGGTTACCAGTACGTTATTTTTGTACATTATTTTGCCAGCTCATAATTTGTTCTCTGACTTCTTTATATATATCTTTATATAACACTAGGGGCCTGGTGCACAAAATTTGTGCACTGGGGAAGGCGTTTCTCAGCCCAACCTTCCCCCTCTCACATATTGGGAGCCCTCAGGGGGTGTCCTACTGATGGCTTAGGCCCGCTTCCTGCTCCCCTTGGGGAGTGGGCCTAAGCTGCAGTCTGTCCTCCCTTTGTGGGAAGCGACCAGGCTAATCAAGGGAAGCCACCAGCCCCATCACCCCACTGCTGCAGCCACTGCCAGTCACCGCAGCCACCAAGGTGTTTTCATCAACACAGATTCCAGTCCCTTCACCATGAAAAAATGACAACTTTCTTTGTGACGGAGTGATGCCTAATTTGCTTATTACTCTTTTATTAGTTAGGATACTAGAGACCCAGTGCATGAATTTGTGCACTTGTGGGGTCCCTTGGCCTGGCCTGCAGGGATCAGCTGAAACCATCAGTCCTACATCCCCCGAGGGATGTAATAGTGCACAAAGTGGCAGGCAGCTGGAGAGAAGCTGGGCCAGGGCTGGGAGCCACACTGCTCCCACTCATCCTGGCCCCACTGTACTTGCTGCTGCTCCATTGTGGTCTCTGTGTGCCTGTCCTAGTGTGATACCGGCACACCCATGGCTGAGAAGCATCTGTGGGCTCTTGTCCAGTTAGTTCTGATGCCGGTCCTGATCCCGATCCTGATATGGATTGGGGAGGGGCGTGCAGGAGGAGTGTCCACAGGAGAGGCTTGTGCTGCTGCAGCTGCACTCACCAGCCATGAGCCCGGGCATCTGGTGCCTGGGCATCCGGGTCAACTAAGCGGCACTCTCCCTGTGGGAGTGCACTGACTACCAGGGGGCAGCTCCTGCATTAAGCGTCTGCCCCTTGGTGGTCAGTGAGCTTCATAGCTACTGGTCAACTAGTTGAGTGGTTGAGCAGTCAAATAGTCACTTAGGCTTTTATATATATTGGAGGCCCGATGCACGAAAATTCACCCAAGAGTAGGCCTTCCTTACCCTGGCTACCAGCACTGGCTTCCCTCTGGCACCTGGGACCCAGATGGCTCCCCTCCAGCCCTGGCTTCATCTGGAAGGATGTCCAAAATGACATCCAGTCTAATTAGCATATTACACTTTCATTATTATACTAGGGGCCCAGTGCACAAAAATTTGTGCACTCGGGAGATCCCTCAGCCCAGCCTGTGCCCTCTCACAGTCTGGGACCCCTCTGGGGATGTCCACCTGCTGGCGTGCCTGGTCAGCTGGGTAAGGGGCTAATGGCTATTTGCAGGTTGACCAAGGCCCCCAGTGTGGACCCTAACCCCATTGGGGTGTGACCAGCCTGGGTGATGGGCTGAGGGCCATTTTCAGGCTTCCCACAGTGCCTTCAGGTTTTGGGTCCCTACTGGGGTGCCTGGGCAGCCTGGGTGAGGACCTGATGGGCATTTTCAGGCTACCCACAATCCCTTCAGGGTTCTAGTCCCTACTGGGGTACCTGGCCAGTCTGGGTGCGGGGCTGATGGCTGTTTGCAGGCTGGTCACGCCCCCCAGTGTGGACCCTCACTCCATTGGGATGTGGCCAGCCTGGGTGACGAGTTGAGGGCTGTTTTCAGGCTGCCCACAGTCCCTTCAGGTTTTGGGTCCCTACTGGGGTACCTCGCCAGCCTGGGTGAGGGGCTGATGGCTGTTTGCAGGCTGGCCAATCCCCCCAGTGGAGTCCCTCACCCCATTGGGGTGTGGCCAGCCTGGGTGCAGGCCTGAGGGTCGTTTTCAGGCTTTCAGGCTGCCCGCAGTCCCTTCAGGTTTTGGGTGCCCACTGGGGTACCTGGTCAGCCTGGGTGAGGAGCTGATGGCCGTTTGCAGGTTGGCCAAGCCCCCCAGTGGGGTCCCTCACCCCATTGGGGTGTGGCCAGCTTGGGTGCGGGCCTGAGGGCTGTTTTCTGGCTTTTAGGCTGCCCACAGCTCCCATTGACCCAATGTTCCAGCAAGGCTAGCTGGAAGCAGCTTTCTGGGGTTTATTTATCTTCTATAATTGATACTGTTCCTTTAAACCGAGGCCTAGGCAGGTAACGAAACTTCCTGTTGGCTTCAGCTCCGTGGCTTCTATAATTGAAAGAATGTTGCCTTAGTAGACTCTAGGCAGGCAGTTTCCTCCATTGCTGGTGCAATGGAAGGCTGCTGTTTGCTTCAGCTCCGAGGCTTCTATAATTGAGACAATGTTACAAGTATGTTGCCTGGAGCCGGGAGAAGCCCAGCCAGCCAGCGGACAGTTTACTCCTGCTGCAACGGAAGCTACCTGTTTACTCCAGCTCCGTGACTGCCAGCTTCCATTTTGGCTGGGTTAATTTGCATACAGCCGCTCTGATTGGCTGGTGGGCGTGGCTTAGACGTCCCAAAAAAACGATCAATTTCAATATTACTCTTTTATTAGATTAGATGAATAGATCGATATATTTTTTCTTATTTAAAAAGCAAAAAAGCTCTTAAATGCTTTTTAAAGGGGTCTGGTATTTGAAAAACATACATGGAAAGAAAGCTAGTATGGGTTTCAATTTTAGGTGAATTCAATTCTATTTAGTAGTTATGAAATTTGAATTTTTCTATTTGGTGGGAGCAAGGAACTGGAACTAAACTGCCACTGTTTCCTCCCAGGTACAACAGGAGATATGCCTCCCTAGCACTTGCCTTTATTCTTCATTTTGAAAAATTAACTCTTGCTTGTGACCTTCACTTTGCCCTCACACAGACAGGAATGACCCCGGAAACCCCTGCCAGAGTCTTGGGAGACCTGCCTTCTGATAGCCAGATGAGCTCCCCTTTCAAGATTTCTTCTCTCCACCTGTGTACTCTTATTCAAGTCTTTCTTTTCCAGAGTTTATTTAAAAATATGCAACAAAACAAAAGAGTGGAAGGGGTTAGGGGAATAATACCAGTTTTCATGACAATGTTAACCACCTAATATTATATATACATTTCAGCTTTAGACTTTTCTGAAATTACCTTCGTGTCTGAATAAGATAAATGGACTGACTTACCTGTGATGAGCTGGAGACTAGGCAAAAGAGAAATGGAATTTCCTCTTAATCCCAAAGTGGGAAAGTTTAGTAGTGTTTTGTGAAATTAGGGAATTGTATTTGTTGGCAGGCGTGGACATTACAGGTGGGAAAGGAAAGTAGAGTTGCATTTAGTTTATCAAGTGAATCCACAGAAAAGTTTGAACACTGATTCTGAGGCAGGACTCAACATTTGGCTCATTTTAAGTTGTTTTGAAATGCCTAATGAATAAAATTCACTTTTATCTAATTTACTTTGTAAGCAATTTATTTCTGATAAGTTTTTGATAATCGGGTTTGATTTTGGGTTTACCAATAAATCAAGAATTCTACACATATGCAGGATCTTGCCTTCTTCAAGACCTTTGACAATATTTCTTGCCTTGTTAACTATTTTCCTGCTCTCAGATTTAAGGAAGTAACCAGGGAGATGTGATTGGTTGTAATTATTACCAACAGGGAAGGCGTGCTTAGTGGAAAAAACTGTGGGATAAAGTGAACTTGCCCACAAAGCCAAGGGACAAATAATCAGACATGTGTCTTTAAGCTTTGAAAAACAAATTTAGTACCTCTTTAGAAAGAGAAGAGAGATATGCCCCTAGGGCTTGAGATCCTGATAGATAAGACCCTAAGAAGGATGATCTGCTGGTAAATGGCAAGTGGCCCTTGTTAATATGAAAAAGGAACATTCTTATGGCTCATGGTGAGCACAGGTGAGATGTTAGGTAGCAATGGGAACATACCAAAGATGAACACAACAAAATGCAGCCTCACTAAAGGACAGCTCCTTGGAGAAAATGTCCTGTACACTGTGATATACTTAGTAAGAAGCATAGGAAAAGAATTAGTAAACTGCTTGGGAGTGGTGGTGCCAGCCTAACAAATGATAGAGTAAAAGTAAAGATTTTTAGGCATAATTTACCTTTTTATTTTCTGTCAGGAAACAAGGGACTTTCAAATGAAGATACTTGGGAGATAATCAGATATACAGATCTGGCACTCAGTCTGGGCCAGAAAGAAGTATTTTAAAATTCATCTCATATCCTATATAATAAAATTCTAATATGCTAAGTGTCTGGTCGCCTGGTCGGCCATTCAACCAATCAAGTGTACTATGCTAATGCCACTCAACCGCTCACTATGATGTGCACTGACCACCAGGGGGCAGGTGCTCTGACTGAGAGGTTAGCTTGCTGACTGAGCAGATGGGCTGGACAAGCCCTGAAGTCTTTCCAAGGTCCCTCCCCGGCTGGCCAACATCTTGCATCCCTCCCTGGCCCTGATTGTGCACCAGTGGGCTCCACTGGTCTGACCTGCACCCTCTTGCAATCTGGGACCCCTCAGGGGGATGTTGGAGAGCTGGTTTTGGCCCAATCCCACAGGCCAGACCGAGGGATCCCACTGGTACATGAATTCATGCAGTGGACCTCTAGTAGATATAATAATTGTCAATTGTCAATTAATAATGACCAATTATCAGTTATTATCAAGGGCTCAATATAGGTGTATGAATATCCATATTGATTTTAACATTTATGTAACTCAAGCCTGCAGCTTGGTTTCAGTTTTCAGCTTACAAGAGTGTGCACCACTGTACTAGACGTTCACACATATATCTTTCCCCCATATCAGTAATTAAATTAAAAACCCCTCAAACACAAGGACTCTGATTTTTGATTCTTGGGCTCTTGGTGTCAATTCAGTGATTGGCACAGAAAGGGAACTCAATAAATGTTTGTTGAATCAATAAATAAATGTGCAAGATTCAAGACAGACCTGGCAGAACATAATTGTGATACACCATGCTGAATACTATATTAATGACAGTACTCACAAAGTGCTCTGGGATGCTGAGGAATGGACCTTGCCTGGATAATACTGGGAAGGTATCATGGAAGAAATGACATTGAATCTAATTCTTTAGAGATGAATAATTTGCCACATAGAGAAGACAGGGAAAGGCAATCCCAGAATTGGGAAAGTTGTACAAAGGTGAGCAGGAATACAATGCATTCCAAAAAATCATTGTGCTTGGAAAATTTCATGCAAGCATGTGTGTATGAGTGGGGCTCACCCAAGGCTTTGGACTTCTTCGGCATCTGGAAGAGCAAAGGAAATGCCCACATGGCTTCTGGGCAGTGACGGAAGACATGTGGACACTTGCCTTGTTCATAGTGGTCTGAGTTAGGCCAGGCTAATTGAAGCACAATGTGGCATTTGTCTGGAGAAGCAGTGGCTGGTATTTTAAAAGTGATAAAAGAACTTGAATCAAATATGTGCTTGTGGTTTTAGGCAAGTGAAAAAGCCTTAATGCAGAAGCGGTGAAAACCAAGTGCCCTGAGCAGGAGCTCAGGAGATGAGTAGGCTATTGATTTTATTGCCAGTTCTTAAGCCCCTCGCTATAAAACCTTGGGCAAGTGCATCCTCGTCCTGGACCTTCACTGAACACTCTCTAGGGATCCCTGTTAATCAACTTTGTTTCCCATCTTCAGCATAGAGCCTGCCTCATAGTGAAGCACAATAAGTGATTGTTAACTGCAATAGGACTTTGTTTCATTTGTAAAATGAAAAAAAAAAAATAGATTAAAACAAGATGATCAACAAAGAATATTGTAGCCACCATATATAATTGACATCTTGTGTCTTCATGGCCTTAATTTCTGAGCACAAAAAACCCACATGATATTTGTGCATTGCTTAACTAGTCACAAAACACTTTCACATATTTTATCTCAATAAAATTAATAATCCTGGGAACTCAATTGAATTGCTCACATTTTAAGGAAGAAACTAAACTAGAGACAGGAGTCAATGAATAAAATAACAGAGCTTCGATTTAACCCTAACGCACCTGATTGCAAATACACTCACCACGTCTTACCCCACTACTTTGACAACCATATTTTTCTCATCTGTGTCACATCTCTCTTTAGCCTTTCCCCCTCCCCATGTAGTTTTTGACGCTGCAACACAGCCTGTTGAGGAATTTTAGATGGGAGAAGGCACACTGTTTGAGAAATCTGAGATAGAGACAACGTCTAGCAATAAAAATAATGAAATTTGAAAACCTCTGGCCTTTTAATTATCAGTTGTAACACTGACTACACATTTGCTATGGTGCAATCTTTTCCCTGAAGAACCCATTGCACAGAATCACTTGCAGAGACAACCAGACATCCATTCTGCTTTCTACTGTGTCTGTCTTGAGTTTCTCAAGGACATTTTTATGTTAACCCTGGGATCAGCTTTACTGACATGAGGCATTAAAGCAGTCAATGGAAATGAATCCAAATTTGGAGAGAGCACAGGGAAGTCCAGTTTTAAACATTCTATCAGAGTTCTTGGGTAAAGGCTCAATTACATTAAATTAAGCAACCAGCTAGCAAGACTCAAAGAGTTCGTAGGCAAATACAATGGGCTCTTTGACAATAGCTCCAAGAACTATAGGTCAGCTTCTAGTTCTGTTGGGAAAATAACATTAAAGGAACATTTGTAAGAGCCTATCATTGTCTTGATAAGTTGATATTGAAACTGGTAATCAGTGAAATTAGAGGCATCCTATTTCCTGTTTGAATAGAAGTGAGTCAGGGACACAAAGACTGAGTCCATCTCAATTAGTCCTAGTATTTCCTGATTCGGATCTCTCCAGCTAGTATCTCTTACTTAGTCATACCTTAGGTGTAGCTTCCAGGGAAAGCCGGTGATACAGTACACGATAAGAAGTAATTATAGGAGATTGGATTAGCTGATTTTTCCTTTATAAAAGCAGGCGCACACAATAGAAGTTCTTATTGCATAAACAAATGGAAAAATCTTTAAGTGGATTCCTGACATACATCTTTTGCAATAGGGGAATTTTGTTTGCAAGGCAGTTTACCATACCTTTCCCTTACTAAACCCACAAGGCACTCTGCTGTGTATGAGTTTCTAGAAGGGAACAATTAAACATTTCAGAGTCCTGTTAAATCCTTGAGTTTTGACAGAGGAGGAAAAAGCACTACCCTGCACTGTGGAGGCGTCAGGATGTACAAATACTCAGGTACAGAGGCATTTTGGTTCACAGATAACTGGACACACTTGAGTTAGGAATGAGTCTCAGGTGCCTCTCCTCTGCCATTTTTGAAGCCTCTCTCTAGTGAGTATTTCTGTGGTTAGACCTGGAACTTGGCACAGACGCCAATGCTGCAGTTAATTGTCTTCTACTTACAAGCCGCGATGATCTCTGTTCTACTGAGTAAAGGCCATACCCTGTCATTAATTTCCCCTTAGATTTCCTACTCATTGCAAAGGGAATGCTGCTTTCAAATTAATGTCGGAGATTGTCCTCAGGTACCTGGAGGTTTGCAAGTTGTGGTTCTCAAAGCGATGAATAAGGCAGCCACAATATATGACTCAAGTGATATCTGAAGGCATTTTAACTCTCTGTCTTCCAAAGTTATGGTCAAAGATGCTTCAAAGTGATTAACATTTATTTTCTGCCTGAAATTTCTTCTTCCCTATAACTTTGTGCTCCGAATTTAATATTGCGCTATTATGTTTCCAGGAGAATGTGCTGTATATACTGTTGAATAATTATAATATTGTATAGTCTTTGATTAGGCAATCATTTCTTTCTTACCTGCAGGGCCTCACATATTACTTGGCTACGCAGGAACCTGGGTGTCTCTCTCTGTCCCTGACCTGGCGTATCTGTAATACATTGCAGCACAAAATACTCATCCAATACTTCAGATTCTTTGGCTAAAAGCAATTCTGAAACAAATGATGATTTCTCATATTTATGTAGTTATTGAATCATTTTTACATACCTGTCTTTCTCTGATTCTTACAGCAATTGTGAGTGTGGGCTGGCCAAGTTTTCTAAGCAATTTTCCACGGCCAAGTGTAAATAATGTATTCCCATGCTCATCAGGACACCTGCTCCTCTGATAATGACTATTTTGTTTTAATGGTGTGTTTAAATTCCAGCTCTACCCATCAGTGGCAATGTAACTAACATTACTTCTGGTTTAGATAACTGGGAAAATTCTCTCCCCTCACTTATCTCTTCAAATTAGGTTTAGTTTCATTGGAAAATAATTTTCTACTAACTAGAAATCCTCACAGCTGGTGGAAGAACAGTTGGCTTTATGTTACTTCAAAGGTTAGGTTTATAAATATTTTCATATAAAGAGTGGCCATTTGGATTTTCTTGTGAGGTCTCTGTTCAAGTCATTAGCCAATTTTTTTCTATTTGGTTGTTTAGTTTTTTTATTTAATTTATAAGTTTCTTATGCCTGAAACTAATATAATGTTATATGTCAATTGTACCTCAATAAAAAATTGTTGTTTCCTTATAATCCTCATTAGATGAGAATTGTTACAAAATAATTATGTATTAATTCATTTAAAGTAACAATGAAAAGCCCATACACATTAACATAATCAATAAATTTAATGAAAAATATCTCTATTTTCCAGAACAAAAGTCAACCTAAAGCTTGGTATGGTTTTACATTTTTACATTTGATACATTTTTTTTTTACAAATCTCTTTAACAGCTGGAAAATGGAAGGTAACTAAATATATATACCTGCTTCTTCATTTAATTTCTTATTTGCACGCTACTCAATGGTGTAGATATACCAGAGTTTATTTAGCTATTATCCCTAGGATGGGCACTTCATTTCTGGTTTTGTTTTTGCCACCATATATAACGCTGCAGTAAACATCCTCAGACACATTTTAAAAAGGATTTTATAAAAAGCTTTAGAATCTACTAATATTTATTAAAATCCTAATGTAGATTAGATATTTTCACATATGTTTCCTCCTTTGACTCCATAAATATGCCTAGAAAAAGTTAGGCTCAGACAGTTTGAGTCACTTACTTTTAATTCCAACTTCAGATGTAGACCAGAGAAGCAGAGGCAGGTCTGCCGACTTGTACCTTTACTCAAGGTACAATACATCTGGGAGACAGGACCCAGGGAGGCATGTCCAACACCCTGTGCATGTAATAGCTGCTGCTTTTATGAACCATGGTGTTCTGTGTCCTCTCAAAAGCCATTGGCTGCTGGCTTCATGCCCACTCAAGGCCTGAACACCTTCCCTGGTTGTATGACTTCACCATCCTGTGATGAAAACTGAGAAATGGTTTCCTCCTTCAATCTTGAGTCTACAGGGGTCTCTACTCCATGGATTTGTGAAGGTATGTTCTCCACAGGTCTCTGATCAAGAATATACTGACTACTCCTGAGAAGTTCTGGTCTGTGCTTTATAAAAATCACAGTGACATTCCTATGAGGTTGGTAGGGAGCGATCCTTTCCCTTTCATGGATGGTAAAATCAATTCATAGAAACATTAAGCAAAATGCTTAAGATCACATGAGTAGTACACACTTCCCATGTAAGACAGTATGTGGAATCAAAAGTGCCACTAACATTCCTGGGGCCATTCCTTTTATCTGCTTTGGCTTCTGTGGAGTAGAGCATGTTACTGGAAACAGACTTTCATGTTCTGAAAGGTCTCAAAATGCAGATTTGATTAAGACTCTACTGTCATACTGTTCAGAACTGAACTTCTCTGGAATTCTTCCGACTGAAACTTTTGTTTGTATCATTGTATGCCATTTATCCCCTTCAAATAGGACATAAGGCAGTTTATGAGAGATATGTGTATGTTGTTGAAATGATTAAAACATGAACAAAACCCACAATAAAATCCAAGTAAAAGGACATGAAGATTTTTTTTTTTCTTTATATCCACCTGCCTTCTTTGCCTCCTGAATAATTCAGTCCAAAATCTATCATGTGGGGCTGACCAAAATAGGTGTCCATAATGGGCTGGGGGGTTGAAAGGTGGTGGCAGAGGCAGCCTGGCCTGAGTGGTCAGGGTCTGCTTGGACTGACAAGGATGTTCTTGGGTGGATGATGGCAGTGGCCCAGAGTGAGGCGGGTAATAAGATATTTAGATACAAGAGAGGTCAGAGTAATAAATGTAACAAGGATAAAATAGTAGTTATATTAGCTAATATAAATAGAAACTGGGTTTCTCATTATTGGAGAATGGGGTTCAATATATAGAAAGGGAAGAAACTAGAATAAATTCCACGATATTAGATTGGACCCCTAGCTATATGGCTCTGGGGGCAATGATATCCAACAAAAGGGAGCACATTTAGTTCCCAGATCTTGTGGTTTTTTTTTTGTTTTGTTTTTTCTCTGAAGGAACCAGGGATCAAGAAAGGAGGTTTTATGATTGGGACTGAGCAAGTAAAAGACAATCCTGGACCAAACTGTTGTGCCGGAAAGGCTCACAGAATGATAAGGACAGAACAAAAGGCCATGGATGCCAGTTTGAAGGGGCTCTCATTGGCCAAATCTGGGATAATTTGAGCCTGAAAACAACCAGTATACATATAAGTATATAAATAAATGGTGAAAAGAGAGAGCTTTCACCACTAATAAATGCAGGACTGACTGAATTAGGTAATCACTATTTGTCAAACATCATTGAATATTAACATCAGTTTATGGAGGTGATAAGGAATGCAATATTTGCCCCGGCTGGTGTGGCCCAGTTGGTTGAGCGTTGTGCCATTCACTGAAAGGTTCTTGATACGCAGGAGGAAACTGTGTCTTTCCCTCTCTCTCTTTAAAAAAAAAGTCAGTAAAAACATATTTTTCAAAAAAGAATACAATATTTACCTCATCTCAGAATATCTTCCCTTAACTACTTTATCAATAATGGCACACTTCAAAATCATGTACCACCTGGTATGATGCAAAAAGAAGAATATAACATACATTCTGTAACATTTATGCTCCAAGTTTAAAAAGCCTCAATCTAATCATGAATAATATCCAACAAACTCAATTCAGGGACATTCTAGAAACTGGCCTGTGTCATTCACAAGTGCCAAGGTTATGAAAGTCAAGGAAGAAATGAAGAACTGTTTGAGATTGAAGGCGACTAAAGGGACATAACAACTAATGCAATGCATAATTTTGGGCATCCTTTTGTTACTGAAGACATTATGGGAACAAGTGGTGAAACTTTAGTGGAATCTGTGGATTTGATGATGATAATGCATCAATGTAATTTCCTGATTTTGATGGTTTTATTGCAGTTCCATAGGAGAATGGCATCTTTTGTAGGGATTGCATACTAAAATATTCAGAAGTGATGGGGAATCATGCTCGCAAACTTACTCTCAAATGGCTTAGAGACAAATTCTTTTGGTATTATACTTGCAAGCTTTGTATGCTTTAAAAATATTCCAAAAAACCCCAAACAGTTTAAATGAAAGGGCAAGGAGAGAGTTGTACCACGGCGGCTTAGCTAACACTGTGCTCAGTCCCAATATACCTGGCTTAGCTTTGTGTTCCAGTAGCCAATGCAATAAGGCAAACAATGGCAGGAAGCAAAACAGTCTGTTAAGAACAACCAAAGTCAATGGGAAATTGATGGTATAGAGTTTTATATTGGTAACTCCTAGTTAGCTACAGGTTTTTTTTTTCTGCACAATGACTTGATTTGCACAAGCAGTTACTTTCTGTAATTATACTTCTTTTCAGGTAAATTTCCTAATAGTTTTAGTCATATTCAGAAGTAATTTAAATGTCAGACAAATATATTTTTTTTACAGCAGATAGAAGCCATTGCCTCTATGTCATGCAAAGTAGTTTTGTTTCTTTTGTTCTGGAGAGGGGTATTGTGTACCTGGGTGTGTGGAGGGAGGACATTTAGATAAGACAGAACAATTCTTGATATTTCTACTTAAAGATCATAAATATTTCTGATCAAAAGATATACTGCATCATAGTATATATTTGGGTAACTGAATGATTATTTGTGGATAATTGTGAAGTTAAAACAATTATATAGGAAGGATTGCACATTACACAAATATCAAGCCTTTTCATCACATATTAAACCCACATATATCTAATTACCAATAAGAGATATTTTGATTAAATATGTATTATGTTCTGGGCACTCTACCAACATTATCTCCAATCCTAGGCCAACCCTATGAAGCACATATAATCTGTACCTTCTTTATAGATGAGAAAGCTGAGAGTTAGCGTGACTAAGCAATGTCTAAGCCCGCAGAGAGCAGGCAATGGAATCGAGATTCAACACGGGGTCTGAGGTGACCCAAAGCCTTCCTTTTCCCACCATCTGTGGTCTCTGTAATCAGTTTTATTTTACACATTCAGGGGAAATCAAGCCTAAATCAGGTCCTGAAAATAAAGCCCAATTTCCATAACTTTTTAAAGCTAATTATTAGGGGTAAAGGGTTGCTCTCAGTCCTCAGTACTTGAGCACAAGAAATAAGAAGTTCCAGGGACGCGAGCTACTTCCTATTTTGAAATTAGACACATAGCTATCATATCGGCTTTTCCAATCCACCAACCCATTTTTTTAAAAATATACTTTATTGGTTTTTCACAGAGAGGAAGGGAAAAGGATAGAGAGTTAGAAACATCGATGCGAGAGAAACATCGATCAGCTGCCTCCTGTCCACCCCCCACTGGGGATGTGCCCGCAACTAAGGTACATGTCCCTGACTGGAATCGAACTTGGGACCTTTAAGTCTGCAGGCCAATGTTCCATCCACTGAGCCAAACTGGTCAGGGCCACAAACACATTTTAAATAAGGTGTTTACATTGAAACAATTTCTCATGCGTAACCTTAAGTTCTGAAAGTGTTATTATCCTTCCTACTGGTTAAAATTCCATACTTAGGTTCATGATAAACCCAGAGGCTTATGATTCCCAATAGGTTGTATTTAAGTCCTAACTGAGAATATGGCGCAATCTTGGAAATCACATGGAACTTGTGTGACCGAGGAATCTGTATCCTGCCATTTGGACCACCTTCCTATCCTTGGCATTCTGGGAATAGCAGGCACCTTGGACTCAGACTTTGATGGACTTAAATTTTAGCTCTCATCTATATTTAAGTAATTATGTATGCATGTATGCATGCATGCATATTGTTCCCACCTCAATAAAAAACAATAATACACAAAAGAAAAAAGAGACACAGAAAGGGGATTAGAAGTGGCTGGCTCTGATTCTGGCCTTGTATGTTTTACACTCTCCAGTCCTTTCCCCTCTAAATTGTAAAAATACCAATGATAATAATATTTACTTTATAGGGCTGATAATGGTACTTAATGCATAGAGCAGTTCATGGGTTTCAATGAGTTAGTACATATAAAATATTTGTAGCAATGTCTGGCTCATAGGAAGGCTTTATGAATATTTGTTATTATCATTATTGATATATTTGAAGGAGTTGCATATAACAAGATGTTCATAAGCAATAGTTTTCCTTCTACTTCTTAAAAAATTTAGAATGGATATATAGACTTGTTATTTACCTTTGATCCCAAGGCTCAGTATTAGTGATCAGAGATGTGTCCACCCGCACTACTTCCGAAGATTGGAAGCTACACTGGGCATTTATTTGCCTTTCAGTTTGGGTGTTGCCAATAGTGATGTAAGGTACTGTTGATATACTGGTGAGCTGATCTTGCAAGCGATGTTTGACACATGGATTGCTTTCATCTTGTTATAGCGTTTCTGTACAAACAATATTTATCCCTCAGGATAAGAAATCATCCATGTGGAATAAATAATGCCTTCTCTATGTAGGTGTACAATGATCTGAAACGTAAGGATTGACAAATGTTTGCTTGATTGAAAGTTTTGCAGTAATCTGAGAGTTTGTAACATTTTTTTGAGATGTTTTTTGACATTAAAAATTTTTTTTGGTTACCAGGATTCCGTGGTATTAATGTTGGGCATATTTTATGGAAGAGTGATTTGAAGTCATGATTAATCATTGCATCATTAAATTTTGGCTCTATGAGAAACATTAGTTATTGTCTAATCCAGGGATCAGCAAACGATGGCCTACAGGTGAAAACCAGCCCACCACCTCTTTTCTTTTACTTTTTTTTTTTGGCGAGAGGGAAGATGGGGGGAGGATAAAGCAAAGAAGAATATGTGATAAAAATCATGTGACCTGCAAAGCCTAAAATATTTACTGTATGTGTTTTTAATTTTTTTTACGTTTGTGTTGAATATCTTATTTAATCCAAATCTCTCATTAAAAAAGAAGAAATAAAAAAAGAAAGTTAGTTGGGGCCAAAGGAAGTTATGTGGCTTTACTCAGGATAATGTAGCTCACTGGAGAGAGATCTGTAGCTTGAGCCACTCTCCCGACTCCCAGCCTCAAACTCCAGCAGGGACCCTGCTTTCTCAGTTAGTTCTTTTCTTCTCCAGTATTTTTACCAAACTAATTAGAATGATTACATTTAAAGAGATAACACTAATATCTTAAACTTCTGTGACATCTCCTCCCCAAAGATCTTAAAGCATCTTTACCTGGGTTGAACCAACTCTGCCAGCATAGGAATTGCTTCTGGGTGATAAACTGGACCCTTGGTAGCAATAGCAATTACATATTATGTATGATATTACATGTTTTGGGGACTAATAAAGTCCTCAAAAAGTAAGAAATGAATGTACTTAACCTGTTTATAAGAAGTTCTAACGTATGTTTAAGTAATTATATATGCATGGATGCATGCATGCACATTGTTCCCAAACTCAATAAAAAATAATAATAAATGAAAGAAAAGCAAAGACAAAGAAAGGAGATTTGAGGTGGCCGGCTTCTGATTCTAGCATTGTATGCTTTACATTTTCTGTTTTTTTTCCCCCCATTATCTGGTTCCTTTATGTGGGTGAATTGTTTCTGGGTGACAAACTGGACCCTTGGTAAAAACAATAATTACATATTATACATGATATTATTACATTTAACTGGGATTAATAAAGTCCTCAAAAGGGAAGAAACAAGTGTATTTAACCTGTTTATAAGAAGCAATACGATACTTAATAAAATAATCAAGTTATACCTTTACTAGTAAGATCCCAATTGAATTACCAATACCTGAGACTAAAGGGTTTATGGTTTCATGCTAACTACAGGTGTGAACTTTGCTAGATAAATGGGAAGGTGGTGGTGGTCATCTTTCAAAGACTGGGATATACTCAAAATTTCTGGCAAGTTTTTATGAAATTATGTTTTTAATTTAGACCATAGATATTTGGAAATCACTGGAAGCATGACATATGGGGATATTACATACTCCTAATGGATTGTTTATGCTTATCAGTTTCAAAAATCCCTTCTCTTTCTGAGTTAAAGATAAATTTTTGGTGTATTCTTCCCCCAAGTATTTGGGATAAAGCATACTTCAGAAAAGAATGACCAATAATTTAAGGTTTATCTCTTTTATTTTAACTTGTTTTAATTCTGTACTGAAATATCAAAGATCAATTTAATATGTGAATTATTTCTATAATTTACAAAGGAATTGCTAACTTATTTAGTTTAGATTACATAATGTGTTTCTTATCCAGTTTATTTACCCAAAGTCCAGTTTTTATCCTAACGGCAGTTTTATTCATTTAAAAAGTAAGTCAGGAACTTTTTTTTAAAACCAAAACTCCAAATCAGATTTACCATCAGCATTGCAGCTGCTTTGATCAGCACTCACCCTTTGGAAAGGATGGAAGTAGGGATGTGGGTGTAATTGGCTGGCATGCATTTGATTCTAACTGAATGAAGACGTCCCATCGAACTTAAAGGCAGATGAATTCCTTGGAGTGCCTTTTAGGTGCTTCTAGTATAAACATTTCTCAGATCAGCTAATAGTTGATAAGGAGCTCTTTACATAGGTTATAAAATATTGCTCAAAAAAACTGGAGAAACATATGCAAATTTGAGTACATAAAAATGCTCTTTAGATTTGATCCATTTCTCAAAAGAGTGACTGAATTGACACTTATATATTCTATATATGCTTATATACATGAATATCCTTATATATTGCAAAATACAATATGTTTTTTTCTTCTGATTTCAGAATATTGACAGCTGAATACATTAAAGCTATATCTTACAGATATCTAAAATATGTGATTCCTCCCCCTGATTTCCAAAATGTAATGGAGAAAAAAGCAATAGGCATAGCTTTCCAACTTACTGTAAAATTCAGTGAGATGCATTACATGACACAATATGCTCCAACTGTTACTGAACAAAAATTACAGTCAACATGATCTAGACATACATGTTCTGAAACTGCAAAGGACACGATGGGTACAAGAGAAAATGACTAGATAGGCAATTGAGCAAGTTTTTGGATCTATTACATATCTTGGTCAAACCTAGGCTCGCAAACTATTTAGCGCCTCCTGCTTTAGCCACAGACTGTTTATTCCTCACACGATGCTCATCATAGTGATCGTACCTGCCTCTGTTATGTCTGGCAGAGCAAATGGTAAGAAGTCAGCTCTGGCCAGGACAGCCAGTCCGATACACATGGTAGACAAAAATCCATTTAACTAAGATGCCTCCTCCAGGCTCATTATTAAGGTTCTCAAAGTGTTGGAGGTAAAATTTAAAAGCAATGCTTGGGCATTTTTTGAGAGTTGTCAATTTTAGTTTGATATTTGGAAAAGTGTAAAAGCAAATAATTATTTTTATATTGTTTGAACCCACTTTTCTTTTTTATTGTATTTTCCATTGTATGTTCGGTAAATTATTCTCCCCAGAGAGATGGTATACATGTCAAAGAGCTACGGGGTCAATGCTCCTGGCAGAGACACTTGGCTTAATAAACATGGCTCCCACCAAGGCCCATCTCCCTGGCTTTGCCCAGAGAAGAAAGTAGGGGTCTTCAGGCCAGCTCCTGTCTGATGTTCTAGTCTCCAGTACTGGTTGCAGAATACTCTTTCTTCTACCCCACCCCTCTCTCTCTGACTACTGTCCCATTTAGGAATGACCTCAGGAGTTCAGGACAAGCTCATACTGAGATGTAAGTTTCCTTAGACCTAAGCCCATTTTATGGCTGGAAAAGCCAAGATACAACATTCCCTTTCTGTGAAGTCATACAATGAGCCATTTTATGGGGGAAAACTACTATTTAGCATCAACCACAAATGTATAACACAAATGCTTAAGTTACTCCTTTTGGATGCTGTAGCTTCTTGAGGTTGATGCTCTCTGAAGATGCTTCAGAATGAAGGGCATGCTCACTTAGAACCAAATGCTTAATATTTACTTAAGAATACAGTTTGTAACCAAATGGGTATTTTAGAAATTAACAACAACTTAACTGTGTCAAAGTAGGTCTTAACTCTTCAGGAACGATCCTCATCTGATTGCACGCATGGCCTTAACATTCAATATCAATACTTGAAGCACTTACAATTTATAACATGCCATATCTGGAAGATTTTTAAATTACTATGTCATTAATCCCACCATATGATAATGGTTTTTTGGTAATGAGTGACTAGAGCATTTAAAATGTTTAAATGCTCTAGTCACTTTCTTTAAAAATATATTTTTACTGATTTCAAAGAGGAAGGGAGAGGGAGAGAGAGATAGAAACATCAATGATGAGAGAGAATCACTGATCAGCGCCCACATCCCAGGCATGTGACCTGACCCAGAATCAAACTGTGACTTTCTGGTTCATAGGTTGATGCTCAACCACTGAGCCACACCCACCAGGTAAACATTTAAATCTTGATGTCTCTATGCATTTTGCAGTCCCATACACCATTGTCATACTGTAAACAGACTACTGCAGAATGGTAACCTAGTCCTCTCATTGATCTCCTATCCAGTATGATACTGTGATTATATATTGCTTGGGATTTCCCTCTATTTTTCCCCCTGGATATTAACTGTGTTATTTTAAAGCATTTAATTCTATGGTGTGAACCTTCATCCCATCGCAGAGCACTTGCCTATGTGTTACATTGTCACAATTTGTTCTCTAGGGTAAGTCTAGGGGAGTGGTTGCTTTTATTTAGAAAAATAAGTATGTGCTGAATTCATCCTAAGTTGGAAAAACAGGTCCTCTTCCATTCATCGAGCAGACCATGCATATTTCCATAAAGCAGAGTGCCATGTTGGCCAAGTGTCTGTGTCAACAGCAGGCTATTGTAAAGTGGTAGCATAATAATCACAAACTTCTTTTCAAACCCAATAAAATTCAGGAGTGGCATATTGTAACTTGGTTTGTGATATCTTCCCCAATATTTTCTTAAAGCTTCATGTATGAAAAGTGTCATTGTTTTCACTCCATTTTGCATTTTGCCAAGAAAAAGTGACAAAACAGTACTTATCATCTTCCTTCAAAACATATGGCATGTGCCCACGGAATATTAAATGATCTTTTTTACAATGACAACAAATGTTGTGATATTTCATCTGAAACTCCCAGAATGTAAGGTTCCTTGAAGCAGGCAAGAAAAGGAAAAAAAAATGTTTCAGGGGGATTGGTTTGCTGGTAGAGATGGCAATAAAAACATCTGCTACTTCAAATCTGAAGGAGTACTCTGTATTATTCATGTATCAGTGTGGGTGGTAGGAAACTTTATTTGCACTTGGAGGTCCTAAATAAGATTCTGTAGCCGGATTGGTGCCCTCTGGTTTAAAAGAGATAAGAAAATCGAGTATACGCAATTTCGCTGTCTTTATTTTTTTTCTCCATTACCTCTCACTGTAGCAGGACAATTTCCCAATGATTTCAGGTTACTGAGAAGAGGGCTTCCCACCTTTCTCTCTTTCTCATATCCTTCTATCCAAGGATGTAAGAGTCTTTTGTTTGATATGGGAGGTTGGGAGAGGGATCTGGACATGTGTGACTGGGATTTGCCTTGCCCCGTGTGAGTGTGTTCTGCTTTGTCCTGTCCCCATGGGAAAAGGACATCTTGTTCAGGTCCATACCTGCCTTCAGGTCCAGCCTTCTCTTTTTTTCACTATTCCAGCTCAACAGTGTTCTCTATTACAGTTGGCCTGGTAAAAACATCTACTTAAGAAGTCCAGTTCTCTCTTTAGTGCAGGGGTCCTCAAACTACATGCGGCCCGCCGAGGACATTTATCCGGCCCGCCGGGTGTTTTTGCTGCCTTGTTTTTTACTTCAAAATAAGGTATGTACAGTGTGCAGAGGAATTTGTTCAGTTGTTTTTTTTTAAACTATAGTCCGGCCCTCCAACAGTCTGAGGGACAGTGAACTGGACCCTTGTTTAAAAAGTTTGAGGACCCCTGCTTTAGTGAATGGTGCCAAAGTATAGGCTGGGCAGGGTGGGGGTATGCCAGTGGAAGGACACCTGATTTTAGCCACAAGTTAAACTATCTTCTCTCTACATTTTTACTGACAATAAAAAGATCTCTATCTGCCCATATTCAGGGTCTATCTGTTAGTAGGCTTAGAGATGGCCCCAATTGGCCCCAGTCGCTGGCCAGGCTGAAAAACCCCACCCATGCACAAATTCATGCACCAGGTCTCCAGCAATAAATAAGCATTTATAGTATTTGGAAGGTGATAAGAATTAAGGAAAATCACACAGCAGAGTAAGGTTAATGGGGAAGGGCAGTGAGGGGGTGAGAGCTGCAGTTTAGATAGCTCAGTCAGGGTAGACCTCATTAAGGAGGTGATATTAGAGGAAATACTTAAAAGGGATGAGGGAGAAGCCACATGGATATCAGTAAGAATTTTCCAGGTAGAGAGAACATCTATTGAAAAGTCTCCAAGAGGAACTGTGTATATGGAGAAGAGGCGAGGGGAACAGAAGAGCGGTAGGAAACATGACCAGAAAGAATTTGGGGAATGAGTTGTGCCTTGTAGGCATAGTGAGAAATTTGAATTTTCATTTGAAAGAAATAGCCATCAGAAGGTGTGCTAGAGGAGTAACATATGACCTGCAGTTTCATAGGATTTTTCTGGCTGCCATCTTTAGAATGGACTTTTGGTGGACAAGATGCAAAGAGGGAGATTAGTTAGAAGGTTCTTGTCATTATTAAGGTGATAAATAAGGTGGCCAGATCAGATGACACCGTGGAGGTGGAGAAGTGATTGGGTTCTTGATAAATATTGACTGTTGAGCCAACAGGATCTACAGATGAATAGGATGTAAAGTGTGACAGAAGGGAGTGAATCAAGGATGGCTCCAGGGTTTGAGCTTCATTGGAAGGATGGTTTTTTTCATTTACGAAGATGGGAAAGGTGGTGGGCAAAACAGATTGGGAAGGGATAAGAATAGGAATTTAGTTTTCAACATCTTAAATTTGGAATGCTCATGGAAATCTAAGAAAAGATGTTAAAAACACTGCTGGATATATGAGGTAGAGCTGAGGAGATAAATCCAGGCTGGAGACTGAAATTTGGAAGTTGTCAACATAGAGATGGTATTTAAAGCCGGAGCGTATTCTCTGATGGAACACTCTCAGTGCCTGTTAAAGGAGACTTTCCAAAGTCTCCTGGGAGGTGAGCTCTTCTTTTAAGCCAAGTTTGACAGCCTATAAAGTTTAACATTTTAAAAATGGCCATTGAATGATGAATATTTTCCTGCTGAAAAACAGGCATTAAAATAAAAAACACACACACACCTGCCATTCATATAATATGCCTCCCACCTCTGCAACATGGGAAGGATTCAGAGAATTAATTTCGAGAAGTAGAGTCTAGCAGGGACCAACTTCCATCACCAGAAGCTCTCTTCAATGTCTTTAACTCTTTCATCCTTGTGTGTCTTTGTTGCTTGTGACCATGCCCTATCGACTTGCAGCCAAGATGAGAGGTCGCACAGGCCCTGTGGTCAGAGGATAGAAAGACTTCTCTGCTTGCTAGTCAAGCCGAGTCAATGCTGATAATGCATGTATATATATTGCACAAAAGTAGTTTAGAGACAACACCGCAGGCCTGAAAGAGTTAGTTCATTCCTCCAAGAGCAATCTTAAGGAGTTTCCACATTGGGAGACTCTGGCTCAAAATAACAATCTACACAAGACTTTCTGAGTCAGAAAACTATTTAAAGAGGAGAGTGCTAAACAGTAATTCCAATAAACCCTGACATTTGAGCATATCACAATAGAGAGGGCAAAATAACTATCTTTAGATCACACAGCAAGATGGGTGCAGAGAAGGATAAAACTGCCCAATTTCTACCTTTCGGCGGTGTAGCCAGGCTCTCAGTGCCAAGCCTGAAACCCCAACAACTGAATGACACTGGTTCTAACACTGTCCAGCTGACTTCCCTGTGATTTACCTTCTTGGCACAGAGTCATGTATTATTACTGAGAGAGTGGCCACCATCAGGGCCTTTAGCAATAGTGCTTGAGTTTTCAGTGCTTAGCAAAGGAGAACGCCAATTTTTCAAAAATGCATAAACCAAGATTTTGCCAAGCCTAAAGTGAACATAAATTTTCTTGGAGAAATTGTCCTTAATATTTACTGTCACAGAGACCGCCCTCTTTCATGGAGATTTCAAAATGACAAACAGAGAGGTGAATATAAGACTTGTGCTTCAGCGCCTGGCCTAGGTTGAAGGCCAAAGATCAACAGCTTGAAAGGTGATGCATAGTACCATTCCCTGTGAAAGGTGAAGAGAAAAACCTAGTCCAGCTTTTAGGATGCCCCTGGCTTCCCTCCCATTGCACTGCAGATTACAGCCTACTTCTCTTTCCTGCTCTGTTGAGCATCTCCTCTTTATGGGGATTTGACCTGAGTTTGGTGTGAGAAATAAGGTCTTGGGATATAGGAACCAAGAGAGTACTAGGCCTGAATCCTGGCAACAGATTGCCCCTCCCCACTCCGTTTTTAGCCATGCACATGTGCACTATTTGAGTGCATATCACTGGTGAGCTGAGGGTCTGTTCCTTCAGAGAGCACAATATGGGCAACACTTTTCTCATTTACATAGAGTAGAGGGAATACTAATTAAATCTGTGTATCTGCAACATATCCATCTTTCTTAATAGTCTATGCTTTCACCAGGAAGGGAGGTGAAGGGAGGAGAAGAGGGTGCTGAATCAAGAGACTTCCTTCCAGCACATATAACTCTGGTTTTGAGAGGGTAGAGGCAGTGATTTTAGGTGGCTCACTTTATCATTATTTAAAATGGCTTCATGTAGAAATGGGTGCCATGTTAAAGTAAAGAAAATGTTTCTAACATTCTCAGAAGTGTGCTTTCAAAATTAACAGCCTGCTGAGGAATTATACAAGAACAGAGGCACCAGCTTTACAGTCCTGTTTCTCAAACACTGTATTGGGCTGAGGTGCACTTGCTGACATGTGCCTTGTTGAGCCATGCAGGTGCCCCTCGGGTTGCCTGGGGTAACACTAGGAATAGAACAGCCTTTGGAAACTGCCTCCAAGTGAAAAGGCTGGATGTGATATCCAAAAAGCACTCATTTGCTCTCTCCAGACCTCACATAAGTTTGTTAAATTGGGAAAGCTCAGCAGGTGGTGTGTCTGAAATCTTTTTTTTTTTTTTCTTTTGCACTTGATTCTTGCTGCTCTTGCCAAGGCATGATGCTTTGAAACTGACACAAAGACAACCGAAGCTGCTTGGGCAAATTTCCGGTTTCAAAACAGAGGGCTGCCTCTCTTAAGAGAGTGCGACTTTAGCCCTGGCTATGCAGTAATTGCTCTCTAAGTAGTCCCACCCCCTGTCCTTGAAGGATATTTTAGTTAAAGGTCCCTGAGGGCTTTGCCTCCCAGCTACTGAAGAACTCTTACCTACTTGTAGTATAAGTGTGATCTGCTCTGAAGAAAAACACGAAGTATTCTTCTAACTAAAGATTGAATGCATGTTATTTCCACTTGCCTCACTGGTTTCCCACAGTGAGCGTTTACTCGAATCTTCCCTCTGTGGAGATACGCCCAAGTCACCTGCATTTTCTGCCACCTGGATCAGCGAACAGCTGTCTCATGACTAGCTTTTGAAGAGCATGGTGATAAATGCTTGTGGTTCTCCATACTTTGGTCTTTGGTTTTGACTTTTGTGCAACCTCTTCAGTGCTAGCCATCTGCCTCCTGTCCCTACGCTGTCCCCAGGCTAAGCCATCTATAGCTCCCGGTGCACTTCACCACCTGCCTCCATCTTTGGTCCATGTTTCTTCCAACATTCAAATGGAAATTAAGACCATCCTTTTTCAAGGAGTCCTAAGAAAAGCAAAGGCTCTTCTGACTAATTAATTCTGAATCACCAGAGCGATCTTCATATCTGAAGTCCCTGGTGGCACTGGACCTGTCTGTCTCCCATTCTCTACCTGAAATCCCGGAGGCCTCATCTCGCATTGCTGCTCTGGAAGACCAAGAGGGACTTCGAGCTGGTGACCTCATCTCTTCTCTTTCTCTCCAGGACACTGCAAATAAAGTTTTCTTGACTAGATGAAAACATAGACTGCCCATCTTTGTGGCTTAGGCATAGGATCTAGGCTGTGGGTTTGGGGGGTGGAGTGGGACTGAGATGAAGGGTTCTTCAACAAGACTGCAACTAACTGAGCACTGGCAGATGAGAGAAACGGCCTGTGACCTTGATTTTCTATTTCCCTAGTCTTCTCTTGCCCACTTTTGTTCTGTCTCTACACTCGTCACTATAGATTGTCACTGGAACTAGAGTTGAGAATCAGAAAGGAAGAGGGAGGAAGGCAAGGAAATCTTGAGAGGAGATAAGAAGGAAAGGGTTTTCTGAGGCAGCTGCTCAGGATGTATGGAAGGTGTGTTTGTCAATCTGGAGCTATTTGCTGATAGAATACTCACAGATGGAAGGCCCCAATTCTACCCAATGCAGCCATAGCCCACTGCTGGGGGGCTCCCCTCCTTCCTTCTGCATGAAGCTCTGCTATATGTGAGATCATCCGCACCTATCTGGCCCTGCCTTCCCTTTGAGCAAAGAGCCTTAATTACCCCAAACTAGGACTGATCCAGGACATCCATAAGCTTTGACAACTGTCTCCTCTGGGGAAATCGAGCATTCTCCAGGTATTAACAACATTCTTAGGCTTTCTGAGCCTGGGAACTTCCTGATCCTGGCCTGCCAAGGTGGTCCTATGGAGCCCCTCCCACATGAGCTCACTGAGTTTCAGCCAATCCTAAGAGTGAGGCTGGAAGAAATGCCAATGGATTTCCACTATTACCTCCTTTAGTTTGAACTTTTCATAAGAAAGAGAAAGAATTCATTGATTACCAAACTTTGAAGAAGTCACCTGGGCCTTGTTTTCTGAAGTCATTCAGTGGAAGTATTTACTTAGAAAATGTGAAAAACACCAACTTACTACATGATACAGCATTGCAAGAACTCATTTCATGTTTATAATTGTTAAATTTGAAAAAATTGAATGAACCTTTCAAAGTGAGTAATTTTTTATTTGAATTCTACATCCTTATGTATTATGTAACAATTAGTAATGATGTGATGGATAATTTTCTTTGGAACAGTTCCTGATTCCATTACTCAACTACTCGATCGACCAGTAATTATGAATCATATCTTTAATTAGCTGCTGCTCTTCAGAAACATATGAAAGCCAAGGGCATAAAGTAATTGGCATAAAAGTTTTTCTAATTAATTTATCTGTCCGTGTAAGTAACCAGGGCTAGAGTCTGGGGATCATTTATAACTCCAGGAAGGCCAGCCCTAAAACTCACTGTCGAAGGAGATTTATATTCGTGAGTTATAAAAAGACAACAAGCCACAAAATTGCATTATCCCCCAACTCTAACAATACAGCCCATAATGTGCCGTTCAGAGATGAGCAAAAAGTTCCTATTGATCCAATTCATTTTCATCATATCCTCCAGTGAATCTTTCAAATCTCTCTTGCCTTTTCCTCATTCAACATTGTAACAGTAATCAAGCACATTAAGCAATTCATTAAACAACAGCCCCGCTGACCACAGGGAGTACTGCAGCTAACATTCATTAGGCAGCCAATAACTTTATTTAAGTAGCAAAGGGCTTGGGAGTAAAAATCAGCTCCTTTGTCTCTCTGTACGTATGGAAATGCACAGCTCAGCAGTGTTCAAGGCGCATGGACTCTGGGCCACAAGGTGCTTTCAAATGAGGCTCTGTCTCAAATAAAGCAAAATGAGGGTAGGGTGGAGGTGTCCTGATTATGTTCTCTCCTTGCCAGAGCGGCAGTCCAAGACTTAGCTCACTGCTGAGCGCGCCGACTTTAGATTTATGTCTTGTCTGGAAACGGAACGTTCAAATGCTGATATTTGGGTGCCAGATTTTCAGATCTGACTTTAAAAATGCTAAATGGAAGCTGTATGGCTTCAGAGGACCCTGGCTGGCTTTGTGTGGTAATAAAAGTGATAGATGCATTTTCTTTCTTGACAACAGAAAGGGAACTGGAATAGCAATAACAAATAGCACAAATTGTTTCTTCAAACCATAATTAGAGACATCCCAGAGAAATCCTAGCCATCCCTTTGGGACTTGGGGGCAGTCCTGGGGACATATTAAAGGAGGAGGTGACTGGAAAAGTGGAACTGAGATTATGCTTTTCAGAAAAAGGGCACCTTGTCAGTGTCCCTTGGGGTTCAGGCTTCTTGCATGACTGTCCTTGAGCATTTTTCTTTATCGGGTGAGCTTTTTCTTTATGGAAAAACTTGAAAATGATGTTATAGAGGTTAAGTCTTCATAAATCACACCATCCATGGTTAGACAAAACTATTTTCAGAAAGGATTATTTTTTCCCTTGAGAGGACCAAAGGGAATCCCTTTTCACAAGGTACTATTTTATCGCCTGAAGAGTTTCTATGGGAAACACAGAGTTGCATTGCTAAGACTTTCCTCCCACCCCTAGATAGAGGGTGCTGTGTCAGGACTAAACTTCATTTGACAAATTTTCCTCTTAATTCAGGAAGTGTGCTTTCCTCTAAACCTTTATTCGTATGGGTAAGATGTTGGCACCATTCTTTTTAGTACTGATTTTTTTACAGAGAGGAAGGGAGAGGGATAGAGAGCTAGAAACATGATGAGAGAGAAACATTGATCAGCTCCTCCTGCACACCTCCTACTGGGGATGTACCTGCAACCAAGGTACATGCCCTTGACCAGAATCGAACCTGGGACCCTTCAGTCCGCAGGCCCACACTCTATCCACTGAGCCAAACTGGTCAGGGCTAGCTCGCACCTATAGATTAAGCTACTGATGTTGTACCCTCAGTAAATAAAATAGTCCCGGTTTAGTACAGCTAGTAAAAGCAGGCGGTGTGGCTGGATTGATGAGCAATGCCCTCCTCTACCTGCCAGCGGAGATCTGGGTTCAGCATAGAGCTCATCCCTCTGCTTGGGTCATTGCTGACATCATCCTCTGAGTTTCTGAGTAGGGGGGTGATGTGTGCGACAGGAAACAGAGCAAGACCCCGGGCTGGAGCAGAGGGAAGAGCAAGATTGGGAGCTGGGAGAGAGTAAACCGCCAGGAGCTTCCCGTAACTCGCAAGGATTTAAGATTGTCATCTTTAGAGAAAAGTGCATTAAAAGAAAATGAGCACATGCAAATTTTACTTCCTCACAGGTTATGGATTTTGTATTTTCTAAAACATACACTTCATGTCCATTTCAAGAACCACTGGAATCATACTGTTGGGTCATAACGATCATACACAGAACTTTACGTTTCAAATGGAACGTATTGTTGAGCCCCCTCAGCTGCACCACCTGAGCGCTGCAGCCAGGCCAGGGCCGAGGGCAAAGAGAGGGAAGAAGGAGCAATTGTAGTGCATCTGAGGCAGTGCTGGTGAGGGCGTAGAAATCAGAGTGAAATGTGGCTTTGGCCAGAGATTTAAATCCCCTTTAACCATGAAGTGTTGTGGTTGAATTCATTTTTAATGCCAATATACTGAATATAGTCATATTCTCTCTCTGGGTAGTTTGATGGTGTTATGTTACTTTCTTGCCTTAATGTTTAGAAATATTGCAGGTAACCATTCAGGAATCCTACTTAATAAAAATGTATAAGGATAGTCAAACGTTCTTTTTAAAAGCATTATTATTATTTTTTAAAATCTTTGGTGACATTGGGCTTTAATTCTGCTTAATAATAGAAAAGGCTAACCTGTTGGAGTGCATAATAAGCATTATAAGTTCCAGGCACTGTAATACAGCTTTGCATGCAGATTTATTCAATCCTCTCAATAACACAATGAAGGAAGTACTATTATTTTTTACTTTAAAATTTATGAATTTTGGGATGAGAGAACTTGTATGACTTTCTG
The DNA here is from genome assembly GCA_004026665.1 of Murina feae. Taxonomy (NCBI): domain Eukaryota; kingdom Metazoa; phylum Chordata; class Mammalia; order Chiroptera; family Vespertilionidae; genus Murina; species Murina feae. Next base: position 46,972 of record PVJC01002220.1, on the reverse strand, counting down.
AAGATCCGGTAGTGAGATGGCTGATATGAGCTTGGGGGAGCCAGTTGAGCTTATCTTTCCCCAGCTCCCATGTTCAGTGACTTCATGGTAGTAACGTGAAATTGAATTTGAAGGGAGTATTTACACCAGGAAAATGGGCGAATGCTACAAAACAGATCTCTCACACCCCCAAATCCTGTTATTTATAAGACCGGCACTTCCAAAGATTAAGCAGGGAGTTAATGGTAGGGCCAGAATTTGAAACCAATTATATATATATATTTTTAGTGTAATCTTAAACCATTTCACTAAATGATCAGTCATTTTATGATATTTACTAAGCATTTTTTCCTCCTACAAAGTACTGTATTTGGTGCTTTGGAGAAAATACTGAATTTTTTTTCAAAGTGTGCCTATTAGGTAGACCAAGCCCCAAACTGGGAACACATTTAAGGACATCCAGCTGGCTGTCATACAGTCTGGCCAGGTCAGCTGGAAGAGGAGACTGTTGACCAGTCCTCAATTCTTGGCCGTAAGTTCAGAGGCACAGATGAGATGGTTATTTTCCCAGAAAACTCCATCTGAATGTTGATAAGCTAAAAACATTATAGAGGAAAGGGAGCTAGATTTACTGTAGTGGGAAATAATAAAATCAAAGTAGGTACAGGCATAGACTGGGCATCTCTTATGTGCAATGATCAGTACTAGTCACTGCAGGGGTTAGAAAAAGGACGAGAAGAAACTGTGAAACTTCTGTTTTACAGATTTGTTATAGATATTGTATGTATGTTTAGAATATTCTCTTTCTTTTAGACTGAAATTTATAAATGAAAGGATACGACGCCTGAAATTTGTTCAAAGTAATCTGAGGGTGTGGGAAGTTAGGGATAGGTGAGGGTATAGATGAAACAAGATTAGCCATAAATCAATAATTGAGGCAGCTGAGTAATGGTTACATGAAAATTCATTTTACTATTCTTCCTGTTTTTGTATTTGTTTGAAATGTTTATAATCAAAGTAAAATGAAACAATAAACCATTTGCCACAAAGGTTCAATTTGCTACTAAAAGTCCAAAGTACAAAATCTATGCCAAAGCACATTTAAGTTTATAAAAATTAAAATGAAGTAACAGAATCTTAATGGGGACCTAAATATGAAATGGTTAATCTTGACAGACCCACTCCTATAGCAAACAAGCTTGAATGGTAACTTTAAGATGTTAAATGGATATTTATGTCCAATGGATGAACTTTCAACAGAAGCAGTTTATCAGATATACTTTTTGTTGTTGTTTCAAGTATGAATCATGTTACATTTGATTTTCTTTTATCAATTTAATTTTCAAGTTCACCTTGCTTATAAAAAAAAGGAAGACTGAATTAGACACATTATAAACTTTTTCTAAACATCTAATCTAATAAAAGAGTAAGCATCACTGGGCTATATCCCAAGCCACGCCCACCAGCCAATCAGAGTGACTTTATACAAATTAACCAAGATGGTGGCTGGCAGTCACAGAGCTGGAGCAAGCAGGAGGCTTGGTTGCCCCAGTGATGGAGGAAGCCAAGCTCCCCACTTGCCTAGGCAGGCTGTGGTCTCCGCTCAGCAACAAAGTTTCAATTATAGAAGATAAATAAATCCCAGATACTTGCTTCCAGCCAGACTCACTGGGAGGTTGGGTCACTGGGGGTTGTGGCCAGCCTGCAAATAGCCATCAGCCCCTCACCCAGGCTGATCAGGCACACAAGGGGGGGAACCCCACCCTGAAGGGATTGTGGCCAACCTGAAAACATCCATCAGCCCCTCACCCAGGCTAGCCAGGCACCCCAGAAGGACCCTCCTCCCTGAAGGGAATGTGGCCAGCCTGAAAACAGCCCTCAGCCCCTCACCCAGGCTGACCAGGAACCCCAGCGGGACCCCCACACTGATCCAGGGCACCCTTCAGGGCAAACCAGCCAGCCTCCACCCATGCACCAGGCCTCTATCCTATATAATAAAAGGGTAATATGCAAATTGACCCTAACAACAGAACCACTGGGAATGACTGGTCATTATGACACACACTGACCACCAGGGGGCAGACGCTCAATGCAGGAACTGCCCCTGGTGGTCAGTGTACTCCCACAGGGGAAGCTCTGCTCAGCCACAAGACCGGCTGATGGTTGCCAGTACAGTGGTGGTGGTGGGAGCCTCTCTTGCCTCCTCAGCAGTGCTAAGGATGTCTGACTGAAGCTTAGGGCTGCTCCCCATGGGCAAGTGGACATCCCCTGAGGGCTCCTGGGCTGCCAGAGGGATGTCTGACTGCCAGCTTAGGCCTGATAGCCCTGGGAGCAGGCCTAAGCCAACAGGTGGACATCCCCTGAGGCGTCCCAGACTGCGAGAGGGCACAGGCCAAGCTGAGGGACACCCCCCCCCCAGTGCATAAATTTTTGTGCACCGGGCCTCTAGTTGTTTATAAACACATTTTTTTTGCAGGAAATGAGTAAAATCGGACCCACCAGGAAGACTATCAATGGACATGAGGAAACATACATTGGAACCTCTAGTTGGAACCGGAAAAAATAAAAATGTTTTACATTGTTGTCATGTGTGCGCTGCTCATAACTACGCAGTGAAACGCTGTACATGTGCAAGTTTTGTAAAGTATCCCTGCACAAAGGAAAGTGTTTCGAATGCTACCACACAGTGAAGCACGCAATTTGGCGGGAAAATGCCCGATTACAAAGTGTAAAGTATCTTGTGAAGCTTTCTAACAAAGAACATTGAATTGAAACATGATTGGCCATTCTTAATCACCCAAATAGAGTTTACATCTTCAAAAATGGTGAGTTTTTTAATAGTATTAACCCATCACTGTATTTCATACTAAAACTTCATTGTCAACTTTTCAAGTAAACTCATAGAGTTTAAAATCTTTTTCCCCTAATAATTATCCTTCTCGTTATTCATGAAATTTTACCCTCCTCTTATACCTAGTTCTTGATAGAATTTCCTTTTTAAACTCACCAATCTCATCTTAACTCAGACTTTGATGCCTTATATTTGAGGTAAAATAGGGGTTAAGGGCCTGATCCCTTTTTTTCTGAGCTTGGGCACTGGCTTGTCTTGTTTTCAGCCAGTCCACTTAGATTGCTAACATTAATTATAAGAAGGTCTTAATTTTCAGCACAACACTGTCAATCAGCTGAAGAGGTTTGTGCTATTTCTCCAGTTCCTTTGCACTGTTTTTCTCCATGAGGTGAACTATTCCTCCCCTTCAGAACTTGGAATTGGCAATGATGTTGACAATTTCAAAGAAGTCTTTCCTTTCTTCCTCTTCCTCTTCTTCCACCTCCTCCTCCTTCTCCTCCTTCTCTTCCTCCTCCTGCTTCTTGACATGCATCCACTCCAATTTATCTCACTCATAAACTCTCAGAGAAATAAAAAAAATGATTTATTTTAAATTTGTAAAAATTGTTTTCCTTTAAGAGCCACCAATAATTTCCAATTATTTGGTGCCTTCTCTGGATTAGGCAATCTGCTGGATGCTTTAAACACATTAACATTTAGTGTTCAGGTATTATTTCCCTTCTTGACATAAGGAGCTGGGGGTTGAGGACACAAAGATGAAGTAACTTGTCCAATCAAGATTACAGAATACTGGAGGCAGAATTCGAACTCTAGTTTCCCCTGACTGGCCTGGGCTCGTTCCTGTTGTCACTTAGATTAATTAAGCGTTTCCCAGTTAGTCCACTTTAGCAACAGTTTTCAGCTCTGTCCTTGCTTAGTCAATATGAATTACATCAGAATAGCAAAGTTTATTTGCAATGAATCAGAAAAAACTGCTTTCCTGATAGGGATCGTTATTTTATAGTAGTCTTCAAACAGCAGCTTTCACTGTGGCACTCAGGTAATCATCAGCATGGTAGTTTAATATTTGTTGAGCTGTCATGTTCCAACCGAGGTCATAAAAAAAGAAGCTACAGCACAGTTTCTCTCTTCAAGTTCACAGGAGCATGCACGATGCACACCCTCTTCCACTCCCACGAAGTTAGCTTCATGAGATTAGCTCCCAATTTTTATTTCTGCTTTATACTTCCCAAGAATCATTTAAAGCCCAACCTGTGTGGGTGATTGGTTGAGCACCGACCTACGAGTCAGGAGATCATAGTTCAATGCCTGGGTTGGGGGTTCATCCCCAGTAGGGACATGCAGGAGGCAGCCAATCGATGATTCTCTCTTATCATTGATGTTTCTATCTCTCACTCCCTCTCCTTTCCTCTCTGAAATTAATAAAAACATGTTTTAAAAAGAATAATTAAAGACAAAGGGAAGATGACTGGAAAATAGTAATTGTTCAGTGAAGACTTTTATCAGGAAAATGACAACCTGCATTCTCGCTATGCGGACTGTCTGTGGTGGAGTGTGAACCAAGGTGTAGAGAACAAACCTGTTTCATAAGGCTGCGGCCTGGAGAGAAGGGGGAGCAATCTAATCAGTGGGAGAGCTTTGGAAACTAAATTGAACAAGTCAGATGGCTTTGGAGTATAATAAAACAGTAAAAAAAAATGTTAACCCAGGAACTCGTCACAGATAATAAATTCAGAATTGTTCTTGGTTAAATGAATGAAAGTGATGAAGTTACTAAGCACAGGTAAAGAGGGACAGACAGAATTCCAACTATCAGGGAGCACTCATTTGGGAATAAAATGTTAGTAGACAGTGTGACTTTTGGAAATATTTGTAGAAGAAATAGCAGAATTTGGGGACCATGTGGCTATTGGTGAAAGAGGGATATATGTGTGCAATCACTGTGTATGTGTGATGGTGATGATTCTAAGACCGAGTGAAAGGACAGTGAAAAGAATTAAGAGAAAAACCAGAATTCCGTCTGTGTGCTCCTAAGTTGAACAGGACAAGGAGAATTTCAGCCTTTGCATGTAGAAAACAAGAGAGATATAGCATTGACAAACTAGGCAGAGGTGAATATTGGAAGGCAAATTTAGAAGATAGAAGTACACATCATCGAAAATAAAGCCTCTCAAATGGGCTTACAGCTTGCTTTGAGTTAAGATGGACTTTCTGTTCACAATGCCTCATAAGTGGCTGATATGCCAACATTTTTTGTCACATTCTAGAGAACATAAAACACTTTGTGTCCCTTCTTTTGATGAGATTTGGGATTAAAGACCAATCAAACTGTCCAAGTATAACTATGGTGATTTTTTATTAGTGATAGTGAAAAAAATATGATTAAAAAACATCTGGAATAAAATAAGTCCTGCTGATTAGATATATTCCCCTGACTGCCATATGCACAGAAATACATGAATTACATGTGTATATAAAGCTGTGAATATATCTTGGCATATCTCCTGGAAAAGATGCCAAGTTTTATGTATCTATCTATACATGCACACATATAGAAACACATATGTACATACTGCACAGAGTTGTGTTATATGGTGCTGAGATGTTTGTTTAGTCCATTAGACACTAACAAGCTATTGAATAAGGAAAATCACAAGACAGTGCCAATCAAACCTTATGTGCCTGCCATAGTGGATGTGCAGACCCCCTCAAGGCAGGGAGATAGACTCCGGCTTGGTACCAAGCTGTGGACCCTGTGGCACTCGATAAATATTTGTTAACTGGCTGTCTGACTAACTGTCTGGATCACTTCTCACCATTCCTTCCAGCCCGTCTGATACTTGGTGGATTTTAATGTTAGAGAATGCCGAAATAGAGAGTAGAGAAGACCTATATACATCTGTGTTGCTAATTGGAGATATTAAAGGACAAATCTGATCCACCTACCTTCTCCTTCAAATTGCTAATATTGAATTAGATGAGGCCCAGGGTCCTGCCCATTTAATTTCTGCAAGCACCTAAAGAATTTTGTTATAAAACAATGATCCCTGTAACACAGCCTTGTGGCTGAGGAATTGAGAATGATATTAGCATGTTCAAGGACACAGTTTCTGTTTATCCAATGCGCCTAAGAGCCACATGTGAGGCAAAGGCAAACAGCATTCAATACAAGAAGAGATAGGAATTCACTTCTTTCAAAATAAAATAACATTTTTTTTTTTTGTTGAAATCCAAGATAAAAAGTTAAGGTTTTTTTTTCCCCACTTTGAGGTTCTTTATTGGTTCTAAGATTATTCAGGGAAATCTAATATTTTCCACATCCAGTCTTTTTATTTCCTTTTGCTCCCATATTTTCCCATTTTTAATTAGTCCATTGATTTTTAAGAGCTGCAAATGTCTTATCGGAGAACTTTCAATAACATCCTTCTTAGAGGCAATCGTTTTTGTGTCATTTATGTCCTACATTTCCAGTGTATTTTATTCTAAAATAATTTACATAAGGTAACTACTAAAGATAACAACATGTGGATTTCTTATTGCTTATTTCATCTTTGATTGAAATTGCTTTAAACTAACATGAGTTACCCACCACCTAAATTCTGTGTTTCTCTTCCAGATTATAATAAGTAAATTCTCTACTTTTAACTATGGTTTACTTTGCTGTTGAGGACATATTTAACCATAAGTATTATTAGTGGGATATAGATGGAGACTTTTTGTTTTTCAGTTTAACAGATCTTACTATATTACTGCCCACTCTTTGGGTATGATCACAAAATTACAGATATTTCAAGAATAATTATGAATCAATAAAACTTCAATAAATATATTTCTGGATATACATTTTTTTAAGTAGGAATATGTGCTTATAGCTAATGCGCTTGCTATGTTCATTATGTGATGATATACATAATATGTTCTAAAATTTATATCATATATAAAATTGTTTTAAAATACTGGAGAATCATATTTAGTGTGAGACTGAGTAACAAAAACCTATAAAAATTATTAAACATTTCTTTGTAGATGCACTCAAAAACTCTCATGTGAGCAAGAGAGAGCTCTAGGGTCAAGGTTTTTAGCCTGTCAGTCTCCATTCCAAAGAATTAGGTCATGTATGTATTTTAATTGTTTAAAATTGAGTTTGGAGAGCAACTTTCTGCATAAAATGTCCAATAGTTTTCTCAATACAAACTCACTTTATAATTTAACTTTTTAATGTCTTTATTTAAAAATCATGTCAAGTTTAGCCCAAGTTGGATACGTGAATTTAGAGCTGCTTGAAGTTTGAATTCTGCCATAAACTGAGGGTGAAGTTAACTTTGGTTCTGTGTGGTTTTCATGATACAGGGACTGATTGAAAGCATGAAAGGCACAAGAAAGCTTGATAATTGGCCTGTAAAAGATTTATCATGTCTCTACGAAGAATGTTTAGGAAGAGACATTTTGTAACTATTCATGGGAATATTTCATGCATTTTTGAGTTATGCTTGTCTGAAACTTACATAAAGGGATTTTGATGGTGGCTATAAAACTAGTTGGACAGTCTGGTCACAGCTGTATAGACTGAAGAAAAAAAGTCAGTAATTAAATTTCAGCATTACTTTCAAAATGATAGTTTAAGCTAACAGAAAAATAGTACCCTTTTTACATGTTATTCGTTAAAAACAGAAAATAATGTTTTATCAATAACATCAGAAGGAAACAATCTTGAAGAAATGCTTGGATGTTGATACTATAATTCAGTGACCTTTACTGGGTTAACTCCGCCCCCCTTCTTCACTGTTTGACAGCATGGTAGAATTAGAAAAGATATGTTTCTTTATACAAAGTTTTTATTTCTCCCTGTTTTAGGTAAACCCTCCCTCCCCCCCAGATTTCCCCAAAAAAACTTTATATATACCCTAGTTTCTACATCAAAGCACTGCTGACAGAAGCTATATAAAATCCTTGGCCTCCAACCAGAGAAGGCCTAAATGCAGGAAAGTAAGGATAAATTAAAGTGACAGGGTCTCAGCAGTGGAAATTAGTGCAACTCTTCTAATTGCATGTCTAGCCTGAATGATGGGATACTTAATTCTTACACATCCCAGACAATTGCTTTACACTAACATGAGCTCTGGGAAAAAGGCAGATTCCACAGACATATGGAGCAGTAGATGGAGTGGAAAAATAAATCAGAGACCCTGGCCACTCTGGAAAAAAAAAAGTTTCATCCACATTGTTAATAAAGGTGTTGCCACAGTCAAGCAATGTTGGTACTGTTCTCTTGGTCTATTCTTTTCATAAAACCGAACATTAAACAATTAAATGGCAGAGCTCCAACCTGCCTCTGTTAACTCTTGCGCCACAAAACAACAACAAAAGCACGATGAGGAAATGCATCGTTCCTTTAGCAAAAATCAAGCACGCGGCCTAAATAGGGATCCCAAGGGGCATGAGGATCAGGAACAACAGCATCCTCTTCTCCCACTACTGTAAGGACTGCTAATAAAAGCCTTCAAAACTAGCATTGGCTTCTTATATCTATTTAACCTTTTGCCCCAAGAAGCAAAGAGCATCTGGTTAAGTGGAGAGTAAAAGCGCAGCAACTTTTCATTATCAGAGCTCACAGGCAGAGTGTGGGGAAGCTGGAGCTGCCAAGCCTGGGTTAAATGCTTGTTGCCTTCACTGCCTGAGGCCATCTAGCGTGTTTAGAAATGATTAAGTACTGCAGCCTAGAAAGGACCTGTCCTGAGCGTTCATCTCTGACTTCCAGCAGAAAGGAGAGGCTGGCAATGACAGAGGCAGATGGATGAGTCTCATTAGTATGGCGAGGCAGCGAACCAGACTGCCTTCACAGAGCTGTCCAAAAAGAGGGAGCAAATTAAAATAGGATCTGGGAAAGCCAATGAGCAAGCGTGTTAACTCTCTGCTACCTGGTTTCTTCAGCTGGGCGGTTTCACAGCCAGCTCGCGCAGCTTCCCCTGAAACGCTGCTGCCCCATGAAATGAGAGGATGGCTCTGCAGACTCACACAGTTCCAGTCCGCTGTCGTTCGCGTCCTTTAGAAAATGACTCTTGCATTTCCTATAGCAGAACAACGCGGATGATTTTATTCTCAAGCATGCCTGTTGCCACAGAGCAGAGCAGAATGGAAGGGATGAGGGGGAGGAACCCCTGTTTACAGAGCCGGTAAGAGGCCTTGAGCTTGGCCACCTTGGAGGAGCTAAGTAAGGATCAAAGACCTGCTCAGGGAACCAGGGCTCATGGGAACCTGCTGAACCCCCAGCTGGAGAAATGGCAGCTCCATCTCAAGTTCTCAAGTGCATTATGCTCAAAACAAAGAACTTGGGCTGCATTGAGGGCTGCCTGAGCATGGAATTTCAGGACAGAAAGTTAGCAAACACAGACCCCAGCGAACTGATCCAGGGAGGGAGTGACTCATAGCGTTCTGTGATACTCTCTGTGTGGTTCTTACATGAGGGTGTTTTAGGGGACCTGGTGCTCCTCTAAAGATTTTGGAGAAATTGTTTAGTTGTTCACTCATTTATTCAGCGAGTATTTACTCTGTCCTTGGGTTATTATGAGGCCCAGGGAGTCAAAAGATGAATAAGATCAGATATATTCCCTGCCTTCCTTCAAAGATCTAAATCCAATTGGAGCAGGTAGAGGAAGAAGGACCATGTGAGACATCCGTAGAAGAGGATAGCATTGCTCCAGGGGCTGAGTGAAGGGTAAATACTAATATACAGACCCATGGGACTGGCCACCAAGGAGCTCATGGTTCAAGGGTAGGAGCCAGCTATGTGAATGATCAATTTTCAATGAGGGAGGAATGAAGAAAGGGGCAACTGGAGGTACAAGAACCCCGTGGTGAGGATCCCTATGCAGGAGCAATCCGCTCTGCCTGGATGGGGAGCACACAGCTCTCCCATGTGGTTGGCACTTACATTGTGCTTTGCAGAGTACACCGAAGGCATCCGCTTCAAAGAAAAGAAATTTATAAATAGAGAAGGTTTTTTGTTCAAAAAGAGACATATATTCCTTTCCAAATATAGTTTTGCTTGGTCAAGTTTGTGTCAATGTTAGGCCTGACTTCAACTCGGCTTGTTCCAGTTGATTGTGAGCCAAAAAGGAAGCAGTGAGACGCTCCAGGAGGAGTCATGAGGAGTAAACGTGGCCAAGGAGCGGGGACTGAATTGGCGGAACCTCTCTCTGATGTTGTTTGGATTGTGTGTGTGTCTCATTATAGCACACAGAAACTTCCTTTGGAAAGCGCTGCTACTTGCCTTCAAACAAATATCTCTAATTCATTTTCTAATTAAAAAAGCAAGAAAACAAACAAAATTAAATAAATTATAAATGATAACAAAACAAAACCGATGGGATGTTATCCAACCTTGTTTTTTTTAAAAAAATTCCTCTATAAATGATAAACGTCAAATCAGAGAATCTAATAATTCTCCAGGTTGGACATTTTTCCTGGGGAACTAATATTTTTACAAATTTAAACTCAAACTACGTAGGTTTTCAGGTAGTGACCTAAAAGAGAAATCACAAAGTAACTTGCTCCACATTTATAAAAGTATAAGCTATACACAGACAGAAAAATTGTTTTTGACACAAGCATTATTCTGTCACTTATCAACCAAACCCTATAGGCCAGTTGTAAATTTCACAGCTGGGCAGTAACCTTTTGCTGAAGTTAACACTTAGAAAGAGGAAGAGAGACGTGTCCACCTGATGGTATACATACCTTCTGAAGCTGCTGCTTACTGGTAAATAAGAAGGCACTGTGGGGGAGAGAGCTTTGTTAGCTCTTATGAAGAAATATGTAGAGATATGTTATCCTGCATGTTACCACTACTATTCAGTCAGACTTTCTCTGTACACATGAGGAACTCCTGTTGACATCAGGGCCTGAGTGGCTGAGCCAATTGACTTTGTATTTTAGAGTTGCTTCCTTATCCCACTCAATATAAGCAGAAACCATTACTTATATTTATCCTCATGTAAAATGTACATGGATAAATCATTTAACTAAATGTAAGGTGTCAGGAAGTGGTTCATACAAAGAAAATAATATTATGCAGTATAAACTCCCATTAAGTAGTAATGTGGCTGACGTTGATTGAGGGAGATTAAGTCTAAGACTCTTTTTCTCATGACATTTGTTCAAATAAATAAAGGTAACAGCAGGGAAAAGTTGATGCTTTCTTCTCACTTTGCATATAAATGTTACTCGTGTGATTTTTTTCTTAGTCACATTTATTCACAGTGCAGTAGTACTGGATATACTACGTGTTTCTTGGGTAGCAGTGATAACTGTCAGTAAAGCAAGGTCATAATTGACCTTTATCACTGAAAAAAAGGTTGGCTACCTAAAGATAAACTTTCATGGTGAATTTGAAATGTAAAGAGGAGGGTTGAGGCCATGGAAGGAGCACATCTGAATAGAAATCTATGAATATTTCATGTCTGTTAAGAGGTTGGAAACTTGGTATGACATTATCCTGACCCCTGTCCTGAAATATTTTCAGAAGACTATTCTGATCGGCAGCAGACTTCAGTAGAAATAGGTTTTTCTTACTTAGTAGAAAAATTAAACTGTGGTATAAAAATGTCTGTTCTTAAAGCTGTTCTCCTCAATGAACATAAGCCATATGCGTATGTTCTGGAAGCACGAGGCTAATCAACTAACTCACTAGAGGAACCTCACCCACATGTCAGGTGTGGCTCTAGCTGCCACCAGAGCCACTCTGTTGCCCCTGATACAGACAAATGACTGAGAAGAGGCACTTCTATTCCAAACTTCAGCACAGAGTGACTAATACATAGTCAGTGAACACTCATCTGATTAATTGGATATGTTGTCCTTTCTACCCCAAAGTACCTAGGTTCAGTCAGTCCAGAAATTAGTTATTAGAAAATGGATTTATTGAGAAATGAACAGATGTCAAATGTCACGGTAGGCCCTTTGGACATCTCAAATAATAATGTCAATAGCTAACATTGATAAAGTAGCAAATAATCTGCCAGGTATCCCATTCTATTTCTTAAATACATCGCTTCAAGTTGGTACCACTGCCATCCTCATTGTATAGATGAAGAAACTGAGGCACACAGAAGTCCAGATATTTTTATAAGCATTTGTAGGTGGTTGAAGCTAGAAATGACAAATTTCTTATCCCTATGGGTACAGAGAAGATCAGTCTAGCAAGCAAAAATCAATCAGGAACAATAAAGAAGTTCTGGGGCAGAGATCACATATGTGATAGGAAATCAGAGAAACAAGAAAGAGTAGCTTTTAGAAAAGAAGAGTAGGAGTAACAAATGGCTTCAGATGCAAAGTGCAGCGATGAGTAATGGTGTCTTGGTGGGAAGCAAATAAAAATCAAGAATGTGTTCATGTAACTGCGCTAAACACTGCTGGGTATATACAAGGTGGGGCAAATTTGTTTACAATTGTTTGTATAGAAAATAAAAAATAATTAATAATAATACAAGAGTAAACACTATGTTTTTTACACACAATTGTAAACTTACTTTTGCTCCACCCTATATCTTGTGTGATATAGATTCTCTTAGACGCATAGCACCCTTACTAGATTGTATGTGCCTCGGGGGATCTTAAACTAACCTCTACCCTGAGACCATATAAGGCAGAACCTAGAGCATTTATTTCAACCTGGGACCTCCTCAGCCTCCTGGGTGTCCTGGCTTGGCATCCAGTCAGGGCCTGACATGCTCTAGGGATTGAAAGCAAGTCCATGTGATTCTCTGTGCACTGATTTCTTAGGACACCCCACATTATTAGAAGCCTGGAAAGCCAGAAGGATGCGGTATGGGGGGCCAAGGAATTTGAGGGGTGAGAGTATTGGCTTCATGTTGTAGGAACTATTTGGACTAAGTTAATAAGTTAAGCAAACATAATATGCTTCTAATCAATAACCAGTTTTGAAGGCAGACATTTATACTTGGTGAGTAGTAGATGAAGCTGCTTCTTTTAGGTTGGAAAGACTAACCAGGAAATCCATAGGATGAGAACTGCTAAGGCACAACATTGAAAGGGGCAGATCCAATGGAGCATCAAGAGAGCCCTTCGGTGTTTACAGTGTAAAAATGCCTTCAGGGTTACATGTGTAAAACTGGGCTCTTTCAGGAAACCCATAAACCTGTTCCCGGCTGAAATTCTCCAGTTGGGCATAAGAAAACAGCAGTTTGTGTACACTTCTGGTTATGAGCTAACAGGTGTCTGGAAATGAAGAAATGAGTCACATTTCTGTGATAGAGTGCCATGAAATTTCAGAGCCAATAAATTTTCTTTGAAAAAAAATTACACTGTTCTATCACTATTGGTTTATAAGAAAACAGAACTTGACCTGCAAGTTAATAAAGAAAGCATGTTTACTAATTGGGCTTTATTCTTGTCCCATGTTAATTGCAAAATACCCATCCATCTCCTTTATGAATATGTTAATTTATGTCAGAGAGACACAAGTTTTGAGTATGAAAACTCTTCCTTTTAATTAGATAAAAGGAAAGTCCATCTCAGTTTTATAAGATGGATTCCAATTGTTAATCAGCCAAATAAGTTTGACTCCTAAAAGGCATCTTCTTTGACAGTTGCAAAGCACTAATTAATAGACATAACTGTATTAATTGCATTATATCACTGAATTCTTATCAGTTAGCTTATGTTGCCTGCTCGCTAATGCAAACAATTGTGGCTTTGGTGAAGTCAACTCCTAAACATCTTTCTAATGCTAACTAGCAATCAATGCATGTAAATTTTCTAATGTTTCTTTAGGGAATTCTACATAATAGATGTAAACTCTCTTTTGAGTTATGCCCTGCTATTTAGTATAATTAGTCCTTAAAGCTGCACCTATCATATTATCAGCTTCCTGAGAGATAAAGAACACACTTCATTTGTTTAAGAACAAAGAATTATAACAGTTTCCTTTAGGAATCCTTCTGCAACAGGCTAAATGGAAATCTGTGACTTATCAAATAACTTCAAATTTATAACAATAAAAAATGTATCTTTAAAAGAATTCGTGAAAAGACTTTAACAGAGAGAGTGCTGTTGGCCTCAGAGACTATTATTGACTGTCTTTTATCACAAGTAGAGCAGCAACTGTTTCTCTTCTCTGGCCAGGCTTCAACTGGGCCATGCACCAAGCACAGCAGGCCTACCTCAGACCCTCGCAGACAAAGACTCATGTGCCTCATGGCCTCTTCCCTGAGCTGCAGGGAGGGTACCACTGTGTTGATTATGAAAGTATTTTTGTCAATAAGGCCATCTTTGTTTCTTCTTTCTGGGTGTGTTGCTCAAATTGGTTACCCTTCTCATTCAGGTGATTACAGATGGTCGCAGTGACCTGGGCTACATTCTGCTACTGCTCTCAGGGCAATGCCTCCATGTCCACCTTGGAACCTTTGGTTAAGCCTTGATAATAGTCCTTAATGTTTCTTTCTAGTATACAAAGCATTTCCCAATGAATATATGCAGGATGGGTTAGTCATAACATGAGGCTCGTATGGAGAAAATAAGAATTATGCAGAGGCTGAGAAGACATTGGAAATATCTGCACTGCAGGTAAGTCACCCCCAGGGGAAGCTATTAGGACCTAATTTTGAATCCTCTAAATCCACACACAAGCAAAATCCTCCAGTGCTTGCAGAGACTAGTTCTGCAGATGTGCCAGGCAGAAGTAGCCTCACTTATGTATGTCCAGTTTACTTTTCTGCCAATTTGTACCAGATCCTGAAAACCATGTAAGTCCACAACAGAGAGAGAAGTAAAACTGACATTTATAAAAATACCACCCTTGCACTTCAGAGGTACCCAGGTCCACACGCATCCACACTCCACAAACTAATTGTGCAATGCAAAAATGTCACTGTTTCTAGAGTAGGCATCTTTTTACATAAACTCATTTATCATCTAGTATTATGGTAATTTAGAGGTAAATTTTCCACTTAGTCTTTTCCCTAGTGTTTCTACTCTTTCTACCCCCCCTCTCCAACTCAACTAGGAAACAGGAAAATAGCAAAACTCGGTGGGAAAGACAATTAAACTGTATGGAGAAGGCCGAGACTAGGTGAGAAGGACAGCTGAAGACTTTCTGACAAGAAGGTTTCATTATCACCAGTTGTTTCCTCATAGGCATTCATTAAAACGTCGGCTATTTGAAGGTAAACCAATATGTTCCCTCACTGATGCCACACGGGAATTTCTCCACAGACCACTGCGTGAAAGAAGCCTGCATGGAGGTATTTGGGCTCTGCAGGCTTCTCATTTACACCTGACTGCCTGTCCACAGGCTATACACACAGCCTGTTCCATAGCAATACGTTACTAATGAATGGTTATGTCTTCTAATATGGCCCTGCTCCAGGAAGCACTCAAGCCATCGCCATGAGCTCCAGCATAAACCTGTAGACGCTGGCACTGTACAGAAACACCAGAATCTCCCCCCAGCTGTAATATTTGTGGAGCGTTACATTCCCTCTCTTTATATAGACTTCTCTGAGGAGGAAGCATATCCACTGCCAAGTCACTTAACCAAAATGGAAGCAAGTTCTTATTAGAATTTCAGCATCAAATTTAATTCTAAATGAGAGCCTTTTTGAAAAAAACAAAACAAAACAAAAAAAACCCCACAAACAACAAAAACAAAAACCTTTCCTTTGTGGATTTGCTGGTTTGAGTCCTTAGTCAGTTGTCCACATTATTGTATGCTCTCCAGATAGTAGACATTTGTCGTTAGAGGATACAATTGATAATTATAGTCGTTCCAAGTCAAACCGGCATTGCTTTTCATTTTTTAAGATTCTTACATAAGTTTTTGCTAAGTGAACACAAACTTTTGTTTATAGTTTTTCCTGCAATGAATAAATATTTATAGAGATTAACTATGTGCCAGAAACTTCAAATGCAAAGGTAAACACTGCCTTTGCGTCTGATGAACAGATGTGAAGTTAGTAAGGTAGAAGTAAAAGCCTTGAAAAGGCACAGCAGCCAGGACTTGTGAAGAATGGTTGGCCTAGAACTGATTAATTAGCTGCTCAGACATCTCCTGAGTTACACTCAGGCTGAATAGCGTATCATTGGTCTTAACAAACGGCACCCACCTATTCATCTGTCATCCGAAGGCCGAATGATGAGATGTGCTGGTTCTGGTGCGTCTGTCTTCTTTCTCTCAGTTTCCTGTATTGCAAAAGCCAGGTGATTGAGTGAGATGCACCCAGGGGATTTTCAGGCATCTACCACATGGCTCTGGGATAGGCTGAGTTTTCAGCAGTGGAAGAGCTCAGGAAGTGATGATGGCAGCACCTGCCACCAGTCCCTCAGAGACTGTTCTCACCTGCCCATCAAAGGACAGTGCTCAGAGTCTCCATTTGGGACCTCTGAGCTCCCCTTCCCCCCCCCCCCCACCGCCATGACCCTCTGGGTACAATACACACCCACTGATTTCTGCCTACTGCATGTGACTCGGAGCTCCCTGCATGCTTAGGAATCATTCCCATACTTTAGGGACCCAACTCTTTTTCAGATTCAATTACTTATCTTTCTCCAGTATTTTCTGGAATAGTTTTTTTTATAGAATTTATTGCTGAATTCCATAGGATTTTATCTTTTTCACCTGTGTGTCTTTTTCCTCCTCATAAAAAGGAGTCACATGGAGACTGCTTATCATCATATTTTAAGAAAGCGTTCTTTCTTTCTTTACTTATTTATTTATCTTCATCCCCCAAATGATCTTTAACAATTAGGCCATCTGTCTTTTTATTGAGTTATTATTAGTTTAAAAATTTTCAAGATAAAAGAAAAAGTTTTCTTTTATCTTTATAGCATTTTATATGGCATCTTAAAATGAATTTGTTAGTGAGGCTAACCAGTCTAAGGTATTCCTCCCAGCATTTAACTTCTTACACCCAAGTGCAACAATACTCTTCTCTTTCAGATTTAGGAGCTGGGACGGAATCATTGTTTTGAGATGGAGAGAGCATGGAATTTAGAGCCATTTAGACCTGAATTTGAATCCCGATGTATCCAGTTTCCTCAGCACACGACTTAGGTTTCTCAGTTTCTTATCTGTAAAATGGGATGTTATTAGCTACTTCAAAGGTCACTTCAGGAAGATGTGAATATAGTTTAGCACCTATCTTCACTTCTCTCTACTTCTGGATTTTTCAGTAGTAAGGTGCAGCCTCAGGCAACAAGGGGAAAGATCCTTAAACAGTAGAACCATATATCCTTCTCCCCCCGCCACACCCCTTCCGTGCACAGACACAGTCTATGTTTGCCTGGCATGGGGAGGGCTGGGGACCCCACGAATGACACAGGTTGATCTTGGATTCTTTCTCACACTGAACCTTGGAGGAGCTCCCAGTGGGCCTCCCTGCATCAGGCACTGCCAGAGTGTGGGGTTGCTTCATAGAAGATTTATAAAGGGACCCAAGGGAGAGTAAACACACTCCTTTTTCTCTAGAAAACCCAACAGGACCGTTTTCCTGAGCAGGAAAAATGGCATCAACTCACAAAAGACATTTGCTTCTAAATTTCTTCTGTAGAGGTCAGTCTAGCTGTGAGTAGTGATATGACGGGCTGAAATGGAAATGGCTATGTATTATTTGTTTATTCCACAGATATAACATTTATAGAGGACTTATTTCAGTGCCAGGTTCTGCCAAAGTGTAACAATACGTAAAAATAAACACAGCCCCTGCTGTCACTGAACTCATGGTTTACTGAGAGAGAAAAACAGCTAAGAAATCACACAAATAACAGCAAACCTAGAATACTGATAAAAGCATAAATGCGGGTACATGGTATACTATGACGTTGGTAGGAAGGAGATTTGAACTAGTTGGAAAATAGGTAGGAGGGAGGCTCCATTCAAAAGCAGATCCATGTGGCAGGAATGCAGAGATGGAGAGAGCAATGCGTGGATGAGGCTGGAGAGGTGGGCAGTGGCCCCGTTACTGAGGTCTCCACAGGCTGTTGATGCATCAGTAAACAGCAGTTCAGGGCAGAGAGTGAAAGCCTTATTTTTAAAGCCAGAGGGTCTGGGGTACATCCTGCTCTGCTCCTTCCTGGCTGTGTGATATTGGGTGCATCCCTTGACATTTCTGAGTCCTAGTATCTTCAGCTTTATAATGAGGTCAGCAATGGGACTTTTATGCATATTTAATGAATCAATCTCTGTAACGCCTTTAAGGTAAGGTCTGGCATGTAGCAAGCACCAGGTAAGTGTTAGCTGGTATTGTTATTTCGTCATTTATCTTAAGGGCAACGGGAAGCCACTTATTTTGTGATTGCTCCACGGAAAGCATGATCCATCCCTCACCCCAACTGGCTTTTGATTTCAAGACTGATGATGTTACATGTGTGCCAACCAAGAGAGTAGAAAGAAGTTTATGATAATCATGGTGAGGCTTTTAGGGAGAGCAGAGCAGCCACCCAAGTCACTCCAATGTGGCTCCAGTGTAAGGAGAGGCGAGTGGCATTTGTTTCAAAGAGGCTGGAGAGTCCCACCCATGGGCCAAGCTTCTGTGGTTTGAACGTCTTCCCCCAGCACCAGAGGACAGAGGGTTTTGTTATCCGCTTGCTCAAATCTAGGGTAAAGCAGGAGAAAAAAGAGAGGTCGAACTCAAGAGCTCTCAGTGGCCTGACATCAAAAATGGAGTCAGACACTTTATTCTACCACCCATCGATGTAAGGAATGTCCAAACCTGTAGAGTATTTTTTATAAGAGTTTATTTGAACTCAAACCGATGACAATTGTCCGTAAGCAAGATCTCAAATGCTTCTGAGAACAGCAGTTTTGCACTTCCTTCTATGTATTTGAAATTAGGAAGGAACAAAGGGAAGATTACATGAAGGTGCAAGAAAGAAAGGTAAGACTTGGATTATGGGATAGTTAAGGTGATGTGTTCTCTTGAGGGTGGGTCTGTCTTCCGGGAATATTTCAGAGTGTGGTAACCTAGCCAACAAAAACAGTGGACAGGGATCACTTAAAATTCTTTCACTAAAGAAGTTATAGGCCTGGGGTATGACTACCCATTGTGACCTGCCCAGCTAGGAATTTGATTTACTGCAAAAACCACTTTTTCATCCACACCCTAAATGTTTTAAAAAGGGAGGTTACCTGGTTATATGAACTGATTAATAAAAAGTTATGTGAACACTATCTATCTCCTTAGCAATAGAGTTTTAAATAGAATTTTACAATATGCCAAATATTGACTGAGGTTATTGTAATGCTCTTTTATTCATTGATAGTTTTTATATTTGTGTTTAATATTATTTCAAAAATGACTAATAGATGTGGCTTAGCAGGAAATGCTATAATTTTTATATCTTCAGTTAAAATGTACAATCCTTTTTTTATCTCTTCTTCCTGTCATTGCTCTTTTGTCCTCTATTAACTTAAATTAAGCCAAATTATTTGAATTCAGCAGAAGTGAGAGCATTTCTCTCTAGTTCAGCATTCAGCATCTTTTTCTTTGGCAGGTTGAGCTACGCTGAACTGAAAAGCAAACAAGCAAGCTGATATTTCACCACTGTACTTTGATGAAGGCTCATATTCACTCACTCCAAGCAATCAATCTATTCTTTGACCCAGCCCAAATGTTAGACTATAATCCCTGTAACATTCACTATGACTGCATTAAGACTCATTTTAACTTTTAAATTTATGTGTGGAACCAAACTCCATCTCTCACCTTGCTCTAAATCTTCCCTCCTCCTGACTTCCTCAGGAAATGTTAATATTTCACCCACCAAACTCTCAGTCAATTAGATGTGGAAAATCAGCCAGCCTCTCACTCTTCTTTTTCTGTTAAAACTGTTGCCAAATCTTGTCAATTAGGTTTTGATTTTTAATTTACATTTTTAATCAAAGTAATGCATGCACATGGTTAAAAACTAAATGGCTGCAGCAGAATCTGTGACAAAAGGCAACAGCCCCTTGTTCCGCTCTAGGCTTGCTCATCATGATGCCTTTTATTGTTTACTTTTTGTGTTATAACATTCATAGTACGTACTACATCCTTATGCTATTATTTCTTGACTTATCAACTTCAGATGTTGTCTGTTTGACCTCCTTGGTCATAAGGGACGATTCCTATCACTCACACCATCCCTTTTCCCCTATCTTTCCACAACCTAGCTACATACTGGTGTAGTTCCTTTATTGGTTGATTCTAGAGCCTCAGTGACTCTGCTTGGACCTCCACCTTTTGATTCATGAAACATGGGCAGTAATTCTTGACCTTCATATTAAGAGATAAGGATATGAATGCTCACAACATTCCAAACACCTCTAACCCCTTCTATTTTCATATCTCTGCCAGCAAAGTCATTATTTTGATATCGTGAAAGTTAATAATATGACATTGTATTCTCTTGTGACAAATACTTTTCCATAATCTGTTTACCAGATAATTAGAAGATGAAAACAAATAAACTCTATTATTATGACATAGATATTGTACAATTGCAGAGCAAAATTCTCCCTGCTCTTTTCCAGTACCTTTTCATGGCATTCTTGTTCCTGTAACTCTGCCCTAATTTACAGTACCTCTTATCCAAACTAGTGCTACAGTTTTTAACTGGTCATGGCCTCCAGTTTTCTCTGTTTGAATTGAACCACAGTGAGGCAATATGAATGGTCCTAAAGCATAGCTCCATTTACATCATAGCTATTTTCAAAATCTTTCAGAGACTTGGTTAAAATATTCTGTCAAAATTGTAGCTCAGATTTTTTAAAATTTATCTTTATTGTTCAGATTATTACAGCTGTTCCTCTTTTTCCCCTCCATAGCTCCCCTCCTCCCAGTTCGCACCCCACCCTCTGTCCTTACCCTCCCCCCCCACTGTCCTCATCCATAGGTGTACAATTATTGTCCAGTCTCTTCCCACACCCCCAACACCCTTTCCCCCCCGAAAATTGTCAGTCCACTCTCTTTCTATGCCTCTGATTCTATTCTGTTCACCAGTTTATTCTGTTCATCAGATTTTTTATTCACTTGATTTTTAGATTCACTTGTTGATAGATATGTATTTGTTGTTCATAATTTTTATCTTTACTTTTTCTTCTTTCTCTTCTCAAAGGATACCTTTCAGCATTTCATATAATACTGGTTGGGTGGTGATGAAGTCCTTTAGCTTTTTTTTTTTTCGGTGAAGCTCTTTATCTGACCTTCAATTCTGAATGATAGCTTTGCTGGGTAAAGTAATCTTGGCTGTAGGTTCTTGCTGTTCATCACTTTGAATATTTCTTGCCACTCCCTCTGGCCTGCAAAGTTTCTGTTGAGAAATCAGCTGACAGTCATATGGGTGCCCTCTTGTATGTAACTAACTGCTTTTCTCTTGCAGCTTTTCAGATTTTCTCCTTGTCTTTTGCTCTTGGCATTTTAATTATGATGTGTCTTGGTGTGGTCCTCTTTGGATTTCTTTTGTTTGGAATTCTCTGCACTTCCTGGACTTGGAAGTCTATTTCTTTCACGAGGTAGGGCAAGTTTTCTGTCATTATTTCTTCAAATAGGTTTTCAATATCTTGGTCTCTCTCTTCTTCTGGAACCCCTATAATTCTGATGTTGGTATGCTTGAAGTTGTCCCAGAAGCTTCTTACACTGTCTTCATATTTTTGGATTCTTTTTTCTTTTGGGTTTTCCAATTGGGTGTTTTTTGCTTCTTCACATTTCATGTCTTTGACTTGATTCTTGCGATTCTCTAGTCTACTGCTGGATCTCTGTATATTATTCTTTATTTCAGTCAGTGTATGCTTAATTTCTAGTTGGTCCTTTTTCATATCCTCAAGGGTCTCACTAAATTTATCAGCAGTCTCTAGAAAATTCTTGAAAAACCTTATAACCATA
Organism: Murina feae; assembly: GCA_004026665.1. NCBI lineage: Eukaryota > Metazoa > Chordata > Mammalia > Chiroptera > Vespertilionidae > Murina > Murina feae. The sequence continues at coordinate 25,267 of PVJC01002220.1, read as the reverse complement.
GTTTTGAACTTTATATCCAGTTGTTTGCTTTCCTCCATTTCTGTCATTTGTGACCTGTTTCTTTGTCTCCTCATTTTGGCTGCTTCCCTGGGTTGATAGAGTGGCTTTCTGTGTTAGGTGATCACTGAGAGGAATTAATCTCTAAGCCACTTGGTTATGAGAATCATCTGTGTCTACAGTGAGAGAACTTCTGTGCTGGAGACACTCTTATGGGGCAAGAGTTGTTTCTGTGGGGCTTTGGTGCTGACTCTGCCCTCAGTGTGTCCCTTGTGGATCTGAGGAGTTGTATTTAGGATGGTCCCACTCTGGCCACTGGGTGATGCTGGCTCTTGTATCTCTAAAGAGGTGCTATTTTAGCCTTTGCCTGCAGCTACTCAGCCTTTTATATGCAAAAGCCTCTGATGCAGCTTGGGAGGGGCGGGGCCTCAGGGAGTCAGCTATGGCTGATTCTCAGCCTTGCGCTAAGAGACACGGGTCTCTGTGTCCCATGGTAATTGCTGCAAGCAATGCCGAGAGAAACTTGCTTTGGATTTCCTCCCGGTGCCAGTCATTCCAACCTCTCCGGGTATGCGTCTGGTTCCCCAGAAACTCACCTGGAACTGGAGTTCAGAGCTGCCAGGAGCTTGTGGCTCCCTCTGGATTGAAAAAGAACCACATTCTCTGGTGCCAGCGCTCTCCCCAGGCCCCTTATGCCTCTGTACCTCCATACTTTGCTTCCGCACCTCCTCTGAGTCTCAGTCTCTTTCTAGTTGTAGACTTTTCACTCAGCCAGTCTTCCTGTGGTTCTGGGTGGTGTCCATTTTTTCTTTTCGTTGTGATTTTGAAATAGTTGTGCCCGGCTGCAATTCTGGTGTTTACCTATGCCGCCATCTTGGTTTCTCTTGTAGCTCAGATTTTGAAATCTTATACTAACTAACTGTCTATATGATTATGTTCTCACTCTGTCTCCATCAATTTTATGCTCTACATTTTTCCCTGTAAAAACCTTACCTCATCTCATTTTTTACTTTTGTTCACAATGCACCCTTGTCCTGGAAGTCTGCCCTGCCCCCAGGCTACACCTGATAAAAGCCTCATATCAATGTTGTAAGGTTCAGGTCAATGTCTTCTTCATCCACAAGACCATTTACAGGATACTTTTCTTGCAGCAGAATTGTACCACTTTTACTTTTTTAACTGTTTAGTATGTTACTTGTATTGTGTCTCTGTAGACTTTTTAAAAATTTCCCCATAATATCCATCATACTGGGGACTAATTATACTCACTTATCTCAAAAAACATTTGCTAAATTGAATGTACTTTAAAATTTTTCCCTGCTCTCACAGAAACATTGCATTGCTAGGGGTTTTATATGTCTTTGTATGCTTAACAGATTAGCAACACAGGGAAAATTAGAAAATATGTTTTGTGATCTGTAAGTAACTTTGATTCCCACAGGAAAGAGGCAATATCTATACATGTAAAAAGTAATGAGATTGATGAAAAAAATTTATCTTGAAAATGTGATTAATTTAAGTATACCTTTACCCCCTGCTGTTGGCTCTAGAAGAATATAGTAATTCAGAATACATGCACATTTGACCTTGGAACAACTTGGGTTTGAACTGCATGGGTCCACTTTTCCAAATTTTTTTTCAATAAATTCAGTAAATGTATTTTCTCTTTCTTATGACTTTCTTAATAAAATTTTCTTTTCATCAGCTTAATTTATTGTAAAAAATACAGTATCTATCTAATAAAAGAGTAATATGCAAATTGACCTCCACTCTGTTACACCTAAAAGCCACGCCCACCAACCAATCAAGAGCAAGTATGCAAATTAATTCAACTAAGATGGCGGCGGCCACAGAGTTGGAGTTGCCCCAGGCAATGGAGGAAACCAGGGCCCTGTAGGCCCTGAGCTCTACTCAAGGCTACAAAGTTTCAATTATAGGAGATAAACAAACCCCAGATACCTGCCGGGCTGGGACCTTGGGTTGCCAGCAACCCAGGCTTCGAGCGGGGGACCAAAGCAACAAAGTTTCAATTATAGAAGTTAAATAAATCCCAGATACCTGCTTCCAGCCAGGCACCCCAATAGGGACCCAAACTTTGAAGGGGCTGTGGGCAGCCTGAAATGGCCATCATCCCCTCACCCAGACTGGCCAGGCATGCCAGCAGGTGGACATCCCCCGAGGGATCCCAGACTGTGAGAGGGCACAGTCTGGGCTGAGGGACACCCCCCCCCCCCCCCCGTTGAGTGCACAAATTTTTCAGCACTGGGCCTCTCGTATAATATATAAACCATACAAAATATGTATTGATATATACTGTTTATGTTATTGATAAGGCTTCTGGTCAATAGTTGGCTATTGATACAGTCAGCCCTCTACATCCATGTATTCCAAACCATGGATCAAAAATACTGTTGGTTAAATCCATAGATGTGAAACCCAAGGAGACAAAGGGCCGGCTATAGTTAAGTTTGGGGAGAGTCAAAAATTATACACAGATTTTGAACTGTGTGGGGAGTTGGCACCCCTAATCCCTCCACTTGCATTGTTCAAGGGTCAACTGTACTACAGTTTCCTCATCCCTGCTCAGTGTCTTTATATATGTATGGCTAGTGAATAGCTTCAACAGCCAGTGTTTGGGTATTTTCCTTTAAATTTGATGCTTTAGATGAAGGCTGTTTGGGGTTTCATTTTGTTTATAGATGTAGCATAATGACTCTCTCTGCTGCCAGTAATATGTTCTCTACCTGTGACAGTTCACCTGTGAATGGATATTACTAGCATGAACCAGTTGGATTTCCATGACTCCAGTTCTCTTTATGCAGGAAAATGGGGTCCTGAACCATTTCTATCATGAACATGGCTCTGTTTTTTTCTTGTATGAATGCAGGTAACTACTAACCCTTATGGATCCTTGGAAACTTCTTTTCACAAACTTTTTTTCAGAGAATTTTATTCTTTTCTAAACACATACACATCTCTTTTTTATTTCACTTTCCTAAGGACCTATTAACATAAGCTAAGTGAGGCATTATTGGCCTCCATTGTATAGACATAGAACTAGTCTCAAAACTATAATTCTTATTAGCCTTCTTATCGGCACATGAGAGAACTAGAACTCAGAATTCATGGCCACTAGTAGAGCTTATCTCACAATGCTGTGGAATTTCATATTTTGTTGCTGCTCAGATTCTTATCTAGCTATTAAATTTAATTTAATGATGAAAAATAATCCCTACCATGCTAAAGAGGAAGATGTTCAATTTAATATCTGTGTGTATCATCTATTTGTCATGAACAAGACATGTTCCAGTTATCCTACTCCACTTCTCCTCTCTACCTTGTTTTAGAGCCAGGTATTGAGCTGTGGAGATTAGTGTGGTGTCCAGAGCAGCACTTCCCTTCTCATTCATAACAAACTCTAGTCCACAAATTACTGGTTGCACCATGTACTGGCTAAACATTATCTTGGCTCAGTTCCCTTCCCTATAAAATGGGGAAAGTCATTTTACTTACATGACTTACATTATGTGGTTGTGCAGATTAAATGAATTAATACAAAGGACTGTAGGACAGTGTTTAGTAGAGACAAGTACTCATATATATGTGCTATTACTTTAAGTTTCGTTATTACTTACGTTGTTGACGTTCAGAAGAAAGGAAGGCTGGATAACTGTCATGGCATATAGCAGCATAGCCAAAGTGGCTGTGCTCTCTTATGGTGATTCATTTATTGGACACACCCATTGCCATTGTAGTTTTCCTGCTTGTGTCAGTTGTGCCTTCGTAAGTGTGTGTGACCGCTCTGGTCTGTTGTCATGGAGAGGATGCAGGCGGGTCCATGGCCAGGACCATGAGCAACTAAATCTCATCTCTGTCCCCTTTCCGTCTCCTGCCACTCATGTGCATTCTTACTAGTATCCCCATTTTTTATCTTTGCCTCTCAGCCTTCCCAGTTAGGGAACGTTCTCTGGTCACACACTGAGTTTTCTGGATCTGACTCAGGTGGCAGTGGGTGGGAGATAAGGCAGGAATGTGGGTGAGCAGAAGACAGAGAGCTGATGGCTCTTGGGCTGGGGTGTTATTTTTCACATAGGTTTTTACATATTAATGATTTGTCTTCCTGGGAAGAAGTGCTAACCTGCTAAAATTTTCATTTTAAAATTCATAATCAAGAAAAATTATCTATTCCAAAGAGAGTGTTTAGGATGTATAAGACTGAAGTTGTTATTAGGACTTATAAGAACTTAGAAAACACTAGGCTGCCCAAGGCCTATTTAGCTTCTTTTACTTTAATGGAGAAAAACAGAATAAAAGTCTGCCACTCTAAAAAGGAAGACATTCAACTTTATTTGTGCCCTTGGAGGTCACTTCTGAGTCATGAAAGAAGTATTTATTTACTTATCCATGCATTTATTTATACATATTTATTCCTTCCCAGTCTCTGCCTAAGAACTAACTTACTGGGGTCATCTTTCTGAAGCAGCATTCCATGGCACTGAGAGTCACTCACACACATAGCTCAGGAGCATACACAGCCACTCTGTAGCGACAGCAGGTAACCAACTCGGTCTACCTGCCTTCCATGTCCCATCAGTTCTGGGGCAAGCTTCAAGCGAAGACCAGACTGGCTGAATGTGTGCTTAAGGAGAGAGAAATCGGCTCCCTCTTACACAGCGTGAGACAAAGGGGTTGAAACAAACTCAGTGTTTAAGCTTCTTTTTCCTCTGGAAGAAGGGACCGGACTCTGCGTGACATATTCATGCTCACCAGAGAGGCTTGTTCTCATCACAGAAAATGACTGGGACTCTGTAGTCCCAGCCACAGCCACCCACCTCCCCAATCCCAAAGGGAAACTCCATGTCCTTAGCAGGTACAGAGCGGGTTCCTGAAGACGCCCCCGACAGGGACAGTCACGTTCAGGTTTCGTCCCAAGGCTCTCCCCCCTTTTCTGCAGCCGTGGCAAGCAGAATGCTCAAATGGCCCCTATACGGTTCCTGGCCCTATGGTACATACACATCAGTTATTCAACCAAACACTGTTCTAGGGGTGCAGGAATTTAGCAGATGTCATTAAGGTCTCAAATTACATAAACTTAAGAAAGTAAGACTAGCCCAGGTGGGCCCAACATACTCAGGTAAGTCCCTAAATGGGACAGTGCTTCATCTGAAAAAAGATCCAAAGTGTGAGAAGGATTCCACACAAGGAGGAGATTCTTCTCTGTTGGTTGTCAAGATGAAGGGGCCACATACCAAGAAGTGGGAGTTGCCTCTAGGAGCTGAGACAGGCCCCTGGCTGGCAGCCAGCAAGGGAATCAGGGACCTCAGACCTGTAAGCACAAGAAGCTAAATTCTTCCACAGCCACCTGGGCTTGAAAGACTGTAAGTACCAGATGATTATGGCTGATACCCCGATGTTAGCCTTGTGAGACTCTGAGCAGAGAACCCAGTGAAACCATGCCCAGACTTCCACACACAGAAACAGCGAGTAAACGAAGGGGAGTTGTTTTAAAGCTGCTAAATTTGTGGCCGTTTGTGATGTGGCCTTAGACAACTAGCACAGCGGTTGCAGTCAGTGTGGCATGGGATGTCGTTATAAAGGCACCTGTCCATGCAGTCTGGGAAGGGCGCAAGTGTTTTGTTCTGTTAGAAACTAAAAAGTGAAGGTCCTTACCCCTCCTACTGAAATCATCCCACCACGTAAGTGACTAGTCCAAACCCAAAAGGTAGTGAAAGCAAGTTACCTTTATTTCTGTCATTCTACCTGGCCTCAGAGCTTCAGAGGAAAAGGAAAACTAGTAGAGCAGACTGTAACCTCAAGAGTTCTTCAAAATGTGCATGGCATTTTCTAAGGTACTCCAGAGAGCATTCTGTATCTCTGTGAGCGTCTGAGCCCTCACAGCCACATGGGCACGCTCCCTGAGTGCTCGCAGTCAGGTACCTCCCTGCAGGAGCATGCTGTCTGGGAAAGGGGAAGGTTGCCCTGCGCTCACCCTGCTTTTATGGGGAAGCAGCCTATTTTCACTTTTGACAACATCCCAGATCTTTCTCACAGTCCCCTTGTTTAAATCTTCCCTCCTCTCTAAATAATCCTTGTCAATAGAGAGAATTTTTATAGGTAACTGAATCACTACCGCTAAACTTGTGGTATTAACCAAGAAGCCAGGGCCGTCCCTGTAGGGCTGTAAGGAAGAGCTCAGAGTGTCTGTTGAGACCCGGCCACTTTGCTGAAGAAATCATTGAACACAGTTTATTAGATCGAGGCCCATTATCCGGGCTGAGTCCTGACGCTTGTCAGGCTCCACTTTTTACTCTGTGCGAACCCAGGGCAGTCATGAGGCTGGATTTTGAAAGCGGCTGCTGGAAACACCATTCACCCCCAGTTAGTTACACTCATACTACATCACTATGGGTTAAGGGGAGGGCAGTGGGACATTCTCCATATTACTGGAAACAAATATGTTGCTTATTTAATCATTTGTATTAAAGATGATTATTTTGTACTGAAGTGCTAAAAGTTAAGAGGGACTAAAGTCTTGTATATGATGTTAAGCTATTTTGTTGCTCGAATGAATTTCATTAAAGGCCAAGTCCTAATCATTTTAACCCTGAACTCTGTTTGGCTCCGTATGAGTAGGCGTCTCACATTTAAGTTCCCACGTGAAATATTTAGTTCTGAGATGCAGCATGTTAAGAAAAAGGGAGTCTTGTAAGTTTATCTAAGAACACACACAAACAACAGAGCAACAGCAAGGCTCCTCCTCCAAAGCTGAGCCAAATAAGCATCAGGGCCAAGCAATTAGTGTAACACAAAGGCAACCATTACAGTATCAGAGCCAGCCTCCATTGTCTCCTTGCACCCTGCAGGCTTGACAAGTTTTCTCATGGGCCGCAGCAACTGTGATTTGGAAAGCACACAATTTACATGTCACATGACTAGGACGGTCCTGTAGGTATCCACATGCCTGCTACGATCTCTGGACCCCAACCTCAGGCACCAGGCTGGTGGAGTCCCTGGGGATGGTGCACATACAGAGAATTGAAATGAGAAAGAATGGAAATACATGTCTTGGTGTTTTATCAAAGTGCTCTGCTATCAAAGGGCTAAGGCCTAAAGTGTTAGAGATTGTTGGAAGTGGTAGTGGGAGAAAAGTTTCCAGCAATGGGCTTTAGTTTTTTAAAAATATATTTTTAACTAGAGGCCCTATGCACGAAATTCATGCAAGAGTAGGCCTTCCTTCCCCCAGTTGCCAGCACTGGCTTCCCTCTGGCACCCGGGATCCGATCCGGGTTTCCCTAGCAGCTCTGGCTTTGTCCGGAAGGACGTCTGGTCTAATTAGCATATTATGCTTTTATTATTATAGATGATTTAAGAGAGAGAGAGAGAGAGAGAGAGAGAGAGAAACACCAATGATGAGAGAGAATCATTGATCAGCTGCCTCCTGCACGCCCTACACTGGGGATTGAGCCCACAACCTGGGCATGTGCACTGATCAGGACCACTGAGCTATGCCAGCCACCCAGCAATTGGCTTTAGATTTGAACAAGTCCAGGAAAATTTGACCTGAGTTCTCTCAGCTTAGAGATATTAGAAGGAAACCTAAAAGTCTCAGAAAGCCACCCCAAAGCAATCCTGGCAACTGTAAGTGGCCACAGTCAGGTTCCTGTGCCAAGAGGCACTTTTTCCTTGGGCCCCAGAGCTGGGACTCAGATATTTTTGTCTTTCCTTTGATATGATATGATCTGACATACATATAGCAACAAAACTTTCGAGGCTAAAACAATATAATGAACTCAGATTTATTTTCTTACTATTATCGAGGAGAATTCCTTGAAGTGAATGGACACCTTAGGCAGAAGGACACATCCAAATAGTCAAAATGCATTTCTGAATCTCCTTCTTCTTGGCCACAAGTTTATCATAATTATTTAAGTTGCAACAAACATGTCCACTTAAGTCTCCTATATTTCTGGTTGTACAGCTTTATGTTTGGCGTGAAGATTAGCAGCAAAAAAGCCTTTGGAGCAAGCTTTCTGAGAAAGCATTTTCCCTCTGGACGGATGACCTCAGGGATAGATGAGAGCTAGGGAGCAATCTCATTGATGGCATGCGACTCATCCACAATGACCTATGTAATGATGGACAGTCACTCCCTTGACGGATGCTGGTCACTGACTAAGGCACTGGGCAGTATTTCAGCCGCTGCACAGTGCAAGAGGATGCAGGACTACTGTGATATTTCATGCCAATTTGCCTAAACATGGAAGTAAGAGACTTCGGAGGTTGTTTAGTTTGGGCTGTCTGTGGTGGGGGCATGCTGTATTGTAGTAACGCCATATATTTCACTTGACATCATATTCTAAATAACAATCACAATAACTTAGAAACTGATTGCATGTAACATTACTTCCTACAATAGCCATTATTAATTAATATTCAGATGTAATATTTTAGCCGCTGTACATTTTCATATTTCCCCATCTTTTCTCCCTTCCCGTATAAACTTATTACTAACGGCTACAATTTATTTAAAAGAAAAGATGTTTCAAGATTGCTTTATCCTTATTAGTTAAATTCAAACTATACATGAACTTAGTCCATCCAGTGGGATTTCTTCTGGTTAATTCCTTACAGGAAACGCTTGGGTTATGACAAGGCTTTTTTTTTTTTTTTTTTTTTTTTTTTTTAAGTGCCTCCTTTGCACTGCATTTTAACTGAGTCAGATGTAAGATGCTGACCCAGGCTATAGAGCAAAATAGTTAATTCCACTTACTTTGGGGTCATAAAGATTTCTGTGAAATGTTGATTCTACTGTTCACTGGCTTGGTGACTTCTATGATTTCCAAGCCTCAGTTTCCTCATCTATACAATGGGAACTTTACTTCTCAGGGTCACTGTTGTGAGGATTAAACGAGATCATGTAGGTGAAAGTTCTTAGCAGTGTACCCAGCCCCATTGTACATACTCAGAAATGGCCACTATTCATAGTAGCAGCAGTATCTTTAGCTAACTTCTATCTGAGGAATACAGTCATGTCCTCAAAGGCTGCAGAGGGAACCATCTTTTGCCCCATGCCTGACATATGCACTTGCTGTAGTCTGCAGGGTGGTGACAACTATGGCATAATTTATCTCCTTCAGCCCTTAAAATGTTTTCTAAACACTCTTAGCTAAAGAGATGAGGAAACATGCCGAGCTGAACTTCTCCCCGGCAATACCACAGGTGAAGCAAAGAGGGAGGAAGGCTGGAGAACAATCCAGAGACCCGTTTCTAGCACCTTATTTGCTTTTTTTTTTGAAAATTTCACCATTCCTATCAGATCCTAGATTCAAGGGGAGCTTGGCACAGCAGACAGTGAATAATACTTACGGGGTCTCAGCATGACTAGACGGCATTGCAACCGCAGCCACCAGCCTCGCATAGGAGCTCCCTGACCAGCATTCAATCACCCTGGGACCACAAAACAAAGCAGCCGTTGTCATGCCACAGTGTTCTGCAGAAGGGGGATCTGTGGTCCAACAGGTGTGGGAAATGCTGTGTAGGCTACCAGTTTCCGGAAAATTCAAAATATACCTTTGAATACTAAAGGCTCTAGACCTGGACTAAAGAAACTTGATTTATTTTTGTTTAGTCAAGCACTTCATCACTCCTTCCAACAACACCTGACTAGCACACCTCACTCGTGGGGAGATTCTGGAACAGCGGTTTGGTCTATTTTCCTTTCCTGCCTGGAAGAGATAGATGACTTGGTGAGCCAATGAATAGACATGTTAAATAAAACAACTTAACCAAAAGTTATCTTCTACTAGTACGTTACAGGGCTTCTCTCTGGGAAGAGTGTACACGTGTATTGTGGCGATAACCCCACGTTTGAACTGGGCTCGGTTATTAGCTAGAGCCTCCATTTCTGCCAGGACTCACTTATTCCTGGGACCTGGGAAACCACAGCCACGGCAGACCTGTGGCCTCTGGCAGTTTCCAACCAGTTGATGGGCACTTACGTTTGTTGCATGCAGTCATGAACACTTATTATTTAATTACATAAATAATTCCAATCATAGTTCTAAGTACAATTTGCACTTAAAAATTAGAAATTAAAGTGTAATAATATATCTTTACCAAAACAAAACCTAGGAACAAAATAAAGCTAAACAAAACAAAAAGACTACTCTGTCCCCCAAATGCATATGTTGGCTTTCCTCTTTGGTAAAAATCTAATTAAATGAAAATTGCCCTCTCTCCTCTATGGGAATACTTGGCATATAGGACTCAGCTCACTGTCGTGAAAGGATATTGTTGAAGAAACAAAAAATTAAGTTGCTTTGTGGCTATTTAATTTCACTCTTCTGAGGCTTTACAAATATAATTATTTGCCCACAATGTGATAATTGTAGCTTTATAAATGTTATAATTGGACAACTCTAGTCTTTTCTTCTTTCCTTATCTTTATCTTTGTACACATATATGCTATGTATCATCTTTGCATCAGACCTGTCTTCTACATTAGAAATGCTTCTGAAATACTTCAGAAGTTTCTTTTAATTTTAATCAGGATTGATCAGGCAGGTTAGCAAAACGAAACTTTTGTCTTTGTGTATAAAAACATCAGTATGCTTTCATGCCAGTGATGTTACTAAATTCATTTATAGGGTTCAGGATAAGTTTTGCCAGATTATTTTTTAAAGCTCTTCCAAGTGTTAAAGAAATGACTTATTGGTATATTACCATCTATAGAGCAGGCCCACAGCTTCATAATTAATTTCCAGGGCCTTTAAAAGTTAAACATGGAATCTGTTCTGAGCTGAACTCAGATGGAATTCTTAGGGAAGACGTTATTTACTGGGCCTTGCTAAGTCACCTTAGATCTTGTCATCAGTTTCTTGGTCTGCAAAAGAGAGGGTCATGATCTCTTACGCACACTTGTGTTATGGGAGCATATAAGCCACTAGTCAAGTAATATTTAAGAGCAGTTGGCATTTATGCAAGAAAATAGCAGGTCACTGGATTAAGTAATATATTTTTCTTCCTTTATGGGATGTGAACAATGAGAAATGTTAGGATTTGGTCTTAGATATTAAAAATCAGTGATCTTGATAACTTAACAGGATCTAGGTTTGGGAAATTTTTTGGAGAGCACTAGGAATGGAATATTTTTAAAGCCCTGAATGATGTACATCCCCAACATTTCGTGGCTGTCAGCCCTCTTGTGGGTCTGTCCTTAGCGGGTGGTGGGGTCACCTCAGCTCTGACCAGTGGTCAAAGCATTGTGTTAAAAGACCTTCTAGCATTATTTATTAACAAGCCTGTGGTGCTTGTTTGCACACTCTTATCACCATCCTAAATTGCTTCGCTCATGAACAGGAGACTTGGATGACTTACTGCTTTCCCCTTTTATAATGATAAAATAGCCACAATTATTACAAATGCTTAATTTTATAGTACTTACATATTGTGAATATTTTAGGAAGAATGCATTATGTACTTAGAAAGGAATCATAATAATAACAATAATAATAATTACTCAGATATTTGGGTTCAAGGATCATATTATTATAATAACACTACAAAAATGGATTTTGAAAAATAGTCTTTGGAAATAAAAAAAAACACAGAGTAAAATGATTCTGTGAAAGAACACTGTTTGAAATAATATGTTCATTTCACCTCTATAGTTCTATTTGAAAAATGTGAGACTCTGAAGCAGAATGGCAGCAAATAATCCAGTAGAATGATTTGGCTGAGCTACATACTTGGGTGTGAAAATGAATTTCTTTGAAGTAGTAAACACACACTGGATTCTTAGTTAAAGTAGAGATTTCCTACAAGTTCTGCTACATCTAGACTTTTAAAGCCACCCAAACCAAAACTCTGTAATTTATTTTCCTATTACCGTTTTATGAGGTCTTATAGCTACGGCTTCTTTAGTGCTTTTGAGATTTACAGTTAGGTCCCATAGAGGGCACTCCTATGACCCCCTAGGCCAGGGTAGTATATCTTGCCTTTCCATCTCTGGTCCACCCAAATTAATGAGGGCATCTTTAAGTGACAGTCTCCCCATCATGTTCAAATGACCAGAGTCCAAGAGGTTAAATAATTTCACCACCACTGCTCCCGAATCTGGCCACTGTAATTGAGTGAATTGACATAGGAGATAGCGTTGACAAAGCTCACAGTCTCTTGTGTCAGGTTTCAAATGGGAACTAAAACATTGATAGAATTTCATTGGGGATAGTATCAAAAGTGTGGCGCCTTTACTTTGAGTTTTATCCATGTTTGCAGTTTTATTCAAAACCAGATGCACCGCACTATTGCTGTCACTCAGAGTGCCCTTGCTGTTTGACTAAGGAAGCATTCAGCTCCAGCGCGCTGTGCTGTTCAGCAGAACATGGTGCCAGCAAGGGCAGGGCCGTGCCTGCCTGAGAGAAGTATCCTCTTTTATAAATAGCCCTACGTTGCCCGTGCCTGTTAGACTCCTTAAAGCATTTTTAGCTAAAAATACACAGCCATTCACATTAGAAATTTTGTCCTATCCCCATCTTTTATTTTTTACCTTCTAATTTACTGCGTCATAGAAACAGCACTTCATGCTCCAGCATTCTTTTCTTTTAGTATCTCATATTGTGCAGCTCCTCTCCCCCCTTACAGACTCCTTTAAATTACAGTAGCAATATTTGGACTCCAACATAAAATATGACTCTTTTATTCCAAGATAATAATGACTCTACAATAAAAAATAATAATAAAAAAGAGAGAAAAGAAAAGAATCCCAAACAAGCCCCACCACCCAGTTTCGGCCAAGCTGCCAAATCCTATTACCGATTCAATCCTATTAAAACGTTCCCAGGTTTAAGCCTGCTTTGGAGTTTTTCATGGGAGTGCATGACCCTTACCCAAACCCCTACATGTGTGGTCAGGGACCTCAGGATAATCGTAAACTGCCTGGACTCCCATTAATCTCGCACAGTCAGATATTAGTGCTTGTAAATCAGCACCTAAACAAGGACAATGGTTAAAGCCATCAATAGTCTTTTAATGAGGCAGATCAAAAACAAATGAAGGCAGCAGGACCCTCGGATTTGCCAAGGAGGGGATGGGAGGCCATGAGCTTTGTCTGATTTCTTACAGAAACAGTGGGTGGATTCAGACCAGGTCCTGTCTTCTAACTATTGCTGCCACTGTTTTTTGTTTTTTGTTTTGTTTTTTTAAATAAATATACACACACACACACACACACACATATCAAGATTATTTTCAGGAATTTTCTTCATTTTCTTTGTTTGGGACATAGCAGCTCTCACTTTCTTCCCTTTCTCTCTCTTTCTTTTTATAGTTCCACAAAACATATATCGACATATGTGCATTAATGTACACATATTTAAAAGAGAAAGCCATCTCAAATAATAACTGCATGTAGACACATTAGGCAATGATCAGTTACACTTTGTCAAGAATTGTAATTACTTATCTGCCTCCTTGCAGGCATTTTATGTGCTTTTGAAATCCCTACAGATGTTTTTTGTCCATTAGAAAAGGGGGAAATATCTTGTTTTGTAATTCCTTGTTTTAAAGGAGAAAAATAAAGCAAGATAGGATTTATTATCTAGCACGCATGTGCAGCAGCATTATAATGGTTGCCAAGCAACCTAAAGGAACCATATCATAGTAAAGAGGGGGGAAAATGAATGAACAGATGCATGGGATTATATATAGGAAGGGGGAGAGAAGAGGCTGCCCTGAAATGAGCTCACCTTGGCACATGGCCCTTTGATTGGAATTTGCTCTTATTAGGTATATTTATTTTAAATATCCCCTTTTGATTTTGCATGGCATTTTAAATGTTGCTATGTGTTTAGTTTACCATTTGACTGGAAGGCTCAAAAAGAAGAGTTGTGAACTGCTTGTAAAATCCTTGTTCTTTCATTGTTACCAAGAACATTCTTTCAAGACAATATTTTAAGAGGAAGAAAGATACAGAAACAAGAATTCTCATGCATTTGCTCTAACATCACCCAAGACAAACACACACATTCGAAGACAGAATTTCTTTGGTGGTGTTATCCAAACATATGTTCACTTCAAATTGACAGCTTACTTACTAAACCACTTTCATTGCCATCATTTAAAAACCTCACTATATAAGTTATGTATATATATAAGATATGTACACACAGACATGCATACATATTACAAGCAGTCTATAGAGCAAAAATAAAACACTACACTTCTCTTTTCAGAGGGCTGACACAGATGCTTAGGGTGTACCTAAAATAGTTGCAATGATGGTTTTAAAGACATCTATTCTAACAGAACAGTATACAACCCTATCTTTACACTGGAGGTATGAAAAGTTATAATTCCATGAACTTAAAAACAAATACCCCTAAATAATCAAATCATGTAGTAAAGATAGACTCATTGTTAAATTCTAGAAGGTACCTGGTCTCAGCATATCCTGGCAGCCCAATCCAGTTTCACCAAGAAATGGGAAAAAGTAAAAACTTTTCAAGCTCCTTTGAATTATTTAGGAAATGAAACAGATCATAAATTAGTAAGTGCTTCAAATGTGACTACCAAGTAGTGAACGTTCCATTGGGAAACGCCGCCATGACAGTTTCTGAAAATGCAAGTTATGAACTGTTGGCTCCTCAGTGCTAGCCCCCAAAGGAGAATGAAAGGCCTGACTGACTCAGCAGCTGTGCGACGGCAGAATCCACTCCACCTGCGAGGACTCCTGTCCCTTCCTACCTCACAGCAGCTACATTTGTGAGGACTGCTGGCCCTGTAGTAAGACGTTGCCTGGGCCACAACAGTTCTTGGAGATCATTTTCCCATTTGGACTGTGTGAGAAAATTATAGCTCTGGAATTTCCCCAAGAAATGGCATGTGTACGTTGTATTTTCATCGCAGACTGACATTAAACTGTTGGGGAATTATACTGTGTCTACCAGTACAAATCCCACCTCTTTGGCCCTAATGAGATCACCTTACACTTGCTGGCACTAAGGCAAACATTTGGAGCTGAGTGCTCAAAAGAGGCTTGAGTACAAATGGTACATAATTCATTACCCTGGGAAATGCAATTTCAATGCAACATAATGCAAGGTGCTCTCAAGTATTTCTGAGGCAGGAAGAGTGAACCTCAGTCATGGTGAAGTGACTGTTTACATCAACCTGATTCCACTTTTTCTTTGCGAGAGCTAACAAGCCCTCTGCTGTATTATTGCATCCGATTCTACTTACGGGACTCCACAGAGAAGTCCTTGCAGCTAGAGGAACAAACCCTTTGTTGTATAATCTATGAAGCAATGGAGACTGGTATAAAGAAAAAAAAAAAAGAAGATCCTGCAAATTCTGAAGACCTTTTCCCTGAGCTACTTTATAAGGTCTGACCAACCTGAAGAATTTGCATTTAAAATAACAAACTCTATTCTCCACTCTTACTTCTCCACCCCCATTCACTCTTGTTAATAACCAAAAGATGGCAGCATTTTGCCCATCATTCATTTGTGACACCTTCCGTGCAGCTAGGTCTGCATTTCCACTTTCATATGCATTGTGAATGCCTCTTGGTACTAAATGTGGATTGATAGCACGGTGGCATTTATTAACAACAGCCATGACAACAAAATGCAATTTAAAAAAGCTCAGAAGATTAATTATACAAATTATGGTGTAAAGCATCAGAATTCCTCTTTGACGAGGAAATACATACCCGTGGAACTGCAGTGACACTGCCGAGCAATCAAGCTTGGCAAGTGGTATCAGAACCCAAACACCTTGTCCCTCCAGCCATTAGGCTTTCCTGGAGATTGGCCAGAGAACGGAGCGGGGCATCCTGGGCCTGCACGCTGAACCTAATGTCAGGGAAATGAAAAAGGGCACTAATGGGCATATCTGACAAGGTTTCCACCAGCCCAGGCATGCTTTCAGTCTCTTCCTCAAGGCTGCCCTAATAAAGAGGGCAAGGTTGGCTAAGTACCTGCAAGAAAGGCTGTCCCTCCCCTTTGCTCCTGGGATTTGAAATGAAATAGATCCTTATCCATGAGGCTTCAAGGACACTCTTTCCCAAGGAGCTTTTCAAAACCCACTATAGACATGTGTCTCAGTCATTTAATTCCCCAAGCTGTATTTCATTGAAATCCTCATTTTGAAAAACAAGAGGGTGCAGGTTTGCCACAGTTGCTTGCAAATGGGATTTGGTCCTATTTTTTTGAATGTTCATTATAAACAGGGTCAACTTTTAAAAGCAATAAGGCCCATCAGCTTCCTGCTCCCTCTATGTATTCTGCAACTGGGCATTTTCCTCCGCTTCCCTGTTGCTTAGCATTATCGAGATACAGTCGTAGCCTCATTCCCTCCTAAGTACCGAGATTCTTTTTCTTGAAACAAGGGCAAAGTCCCTTCATTAAAAGAGAGGTCCATTTTAAAATTTGATTA
The DNA here is from genome assembly GCA_004026665.1 of Murina feae. Lineage (NCBI taxonomy): Eukaryota > Metazoa > Chordata > Mammalia > Chiroptera > Vespertilionidae > Murina > Murina feae. The sequence goes on along the minus strand of PVJC01002220.1, from coordinate 8,836 downwards.
AAATGACACAGGAAAATGTAGACTAAAAATGTTTAGAAGCCCCTCGCGTTTGTTTAAAGTAAATCAGTTATCTTGGGGTAACTTTTGCTTTGGGACACAGTGTCTGGGGGTCTGAGAGGTTTTCATTGCTTTGGTGTTGCTAATGGTACTTATTCGTCACTCTGATCTTCTTCTAGCACTTGGCCTCACTATGGTGTGTGACAGGAGAAATGTTGCCCCTAACCGGAGTGATAAACGTTGATCTCCCATAAAACTGAGACTTGCAGAGTAAGTTTATAGATATAATCAACATGTGTACATTGCTTACTCAGTTCAAATACAATTAATTACAAATGAGAGTGAGTTTTTAAGTTTCACAAGTGTCTATCTTAAAAAAGCAATTAATTTATATATAAATTACCTTGTGTTAGAAATATATAGAATTATAAGGAGAGCACAGTGTGTTGTTACAAGTTGGTAAAGTCAACAACTCTTTAAAAATTAGTTTGGCCCAGCCAGCATGGCTCAGTGGTTGAGCATTGACCTATGAACCAGGAGGTCATGGGTCAGATCCCAGTTGGGGCATATGCATGGGTTGTGGGCTCAATCCCCAGCATGGAGTGTGTAGGCGACAGCTAACCAAATGATTACCTCTCATCACTGATGTTTCTATCTCTCTCTCCTTCTCCCTTCATCTCTGAAATCAATAAAAATATTTTTTAAAAATGAGTTTGAGTCTAAGGTCAAACTCATTTTAATCCAAGTTCTTCAACTTCAAGCTGTGTGGCCACAGGAAAGTACTTAATCTTTCTGTGGTTCAGGTCCCTCCTCTGTGAAAGGTTGATTATGACTAGATACTTCACAAAACTCTGTTATAATTAAACAAGATGCACATAAAATGTCCACTCACCATGCTTAGTGTAAAATAATAATAATTAATATTACCTGTGGCTGACTATTCTAACAAGACATAACTTTACTAAAAACCATCAAGTCATAAGCCTGAAAGAGATAGTAAATTTATACACTTCCTGATTATCCTGGAATAAATTTCATACAGTTATTGATCAGTTCCTCTTAAACACTGTATCTTTACTTCTAAACCAACATCTTTCTGTAGCTCCCTTTTCCAAGACCGGCTTATTCTCTTTACTCTTTTGTTTCTTTTAAGGTTAAAATTATATTTTTGTTCATTTATTTATTTGTCCAAAAGTTATATGGCCTGCCATTATGCATAAAGCACTACTCTGGGTATTGTGTATGTGTGTGGGGGGTGGAGGGTAGAATACAAAAATATTGGTTAGATTTTCTGCTTTAAGACCATATGTCATTATGTAGTAAATGTTTGCAGAGGAGGTCTTCTAAGACTCTTCCTCCACCCACATAGTTTAATCCCTCCCTGCTAAATATTTGCATGCACCCTCAGATTTGCTTTTATTAAATTATTAGAAGCCTGCCTAGCTCCCTCCCTTCTCTGCTGCTTGGCTCCCTTCTGCAGCACTTGGCTTCCTTCTAGGCTGTCTTCAGTCTTTGCTCTGCACCTATGTATACAAATTAACTGCTATCTTGGCTGGGTTAATTTGCATATAGTCACTCTGATTGGCTGGTTTGGCTGGTGGGTGTGGCTTAGGTGTCTCGGAGTGATGGTTAATTTGCATATTACTCTTTTATTAGATTAGATATTATCATCAAATTTATCATATTCTCTGTCACTACACATCCAAATCATTAGAAAGTCTCATAGACTACTTTCAGACTTATCCTAAATGTATCCACTTCTTACCACCTCTATGTCCACAGTCCTTTCTAAGCCCCTACAAGTTGTTTGTCTGGGTTACTGCTAGAACTTCATAATTAAGATTTATCATTTCATTCTTGCTTCCTGCAATCCACTCTTTCCAAAGCAATCTCTTACATCTCCAACTGCAACATTTTCAGTTCTTCAAATGGGCCTGTAAATTTTTGGTTTTAAAGTTTTAAAAATAACTGTTCCCTCCGTCTTTAATGCCTTTTCTTCAAGTTTCATGTGGCTGCCTTGTCATCCATGTATCAGGTAACTAACTATCCTTCCAATTCAAATTAGTCATCCAGTCATTCTAGTACATCACCCTATTATAATTACTACCACAAAACATCATTATCTCTTCTGTGCTTATTGATTCATTTTGAGTGCTTATTGTCTCCTAACTAAAATGTGAGCTCTTGGAGAGTTAGGCACTTATTTGTTTTGTTTATTGTTATACTAGAGACCTAGTGCACAGAATTCATGCATAGGGGAGGGGGGTGTCCCTCAGCCTCGTCTGTACCCTCTTGCAATCTGGGACCCCTTGGGTAGGTTCCCTAGGCCTTGCTGGAGATCAGGGCCTATTGGGGCTTTCCTTCCCCCAGCTGCCAGCAGTTGACTCTGATTTCCATATGTGTGGCATTGCCCCTCTCCCCCACCACTGGTCACCTCCCTCTGCAGGCAACAGGCATGGAGTGCCATTGCTTGGCTGGCCTGAGCCTCCCTCTGTGGGGCAATCGATTATGGCGCTCCACAATCAATTGCTCAGTAGAGGGAGAGCCCACCAACCTGGCCAGGGCTCCGTGATCAATTGTTGTGGAGCACCCCCCATCAATTGCCCTACAGAGGGTAGCTTGGGCCTCCCTCTGCAGGGTGATCATGGGTGATGGCAGGGCCCCCAACCAATACCATCACACCTGCTTGGGCTGACCTGATGCCAGTGTGTGTCATAGTGTGGCTGTCTGGAAGGTCGTCCGGACAGTCATTCTGTTGTTTGGTCATTCGGTCTATTTGCATATTATGCTTTTATCATTACAGATCCTCAGAGCTTAGATTAGAGCCCAAATATAATTGTTGCTCAATAAATATTTGTTGAAATAACAAATGGTTGATGGTGATCATGCATTTGTTTCTACTAATAAATGTTGAGATTTTTGAGTGTGAAACCATGGTTTATTTATCTTTGACTCACTGGTTTCCAGAAGAGGCTAGCTGTTTTGAATTAAATAAATTTAGAAATAATTTATTTTTGCTGATTGATTCTGCAAGTCATCATGGAAACTTGAGTAGATTACAAAAATAATGTATTTAATTTTAGGTAGTGAGTACTCTGTGAGAAGTTTGAAACTGAGAAAATTTAGTGAATTTTTAAAGGTGGTCGTGAGCAGTAATTCAGGCAGACCAAAGTTTGTGTAAGAGAATTATATAGGATAAGAATGGCAGGGATCTTGGGGGATGGGTTAGCCCTGATCTCAAAAGCCAAACAAAGAATATGAAGTGTTCTTAGGCAGGAGAGAGTCATGAATGGTTATTGGAATCAGTGGATTCGAAGCTCTGATTTAGAAAGTTTAAATGGCAGCTTTATGGAGCATACATGGGGCTGGGCATGGACAACTATTTTACCTATGTATAAACAAGACAATTGGCAGCCTCGCTACAGTACGTTGGTTATAGGTGGCACCTTGCAATAGGTTTACTTGCTTTGGTATCAGTCATGAACATGGTTTTGTAGAAAATTCTGTTTTAACACTTTGGTCAATAGCTCTGTGATCCCCCCAAGAGTCATAATTTGATGTACATTTCTTAAGGATACTCTATTGAGTTGGATCACCTTGTAGCAAAGAGGAATAACATAGTTGAGAACAACAGGAAACACTGTGGGCTGGTGTTGAAGACTATAGGATGAGCATGAAGAACTGATGGGTTGGAAATATTTACTTCCTAGTCCTAATGTTTTATTGTCATTAAAGTCATCTTACCTGAGCAAAAAGCTCTGAAGCATGAGCAAACGGGGATGAGCTTCAGATTGGAACCTAAAGAGGAGTCGTTGGGATAATAGCTCTGGTCCTGCTATATCTGCATTGCCCAATGTGGTAGCCACAAACTGCATGCACTACTGAGTATTTAAAAAGCAACTAGTTTAAATTAGGATGTATATGAGTTTTAAATACAGACCATATTTTAAAGGTTTAGTATGAAATATGAATGTGTGCACACAGAGTAAAGGCCATGTGAGGACACAGTGAGCAAGCAGCTGTCTGCAAGCCAAAGAGAGAAAACTCAGGAAAAACCAACCCTCCCAGCATTTTAATCTTCTCTCCCAACCTCTAGGATGAGAAAATAAATGTCTGTTGTTTAAGCCACCCAATCTGTAGCATTTTGTTGTGGTAGCCATAGCAAACTAATACACCTATCCTTTCACTTTTTAAAATGTGGCCACTAGACTCTTTAAAATGGCCTCTAGTGTTTGCACTTGTGGCTCACATAATATTTCTATTGGACAACATTCTTCTCTAAATCCATGCAAGGATGGCTTTGTAGGAACGAAGATAATATCATGGACCACAGCAAAATAACTCAGAGAAACAAAAGAATCGTGTTGGGTTTCATCTGAGGAAAGCCAGGGCTGACAGCAGGAACTGATATTTCTCGATTAGTTCTCTAAAATCAAGGGGCTTCGGTTAATTTATTTCACAACCTCTCTATCAGAACTTTTATATCTAAAGCATTGACAATAATTTTTAAGACTTCCTAAAAGTTGACCATTGAGAAATTATTTTGGATAAACATAATTTATCTTAGGTCAAATTTAGTGAGGCTTTTGAAAAGGTATAAAGTCATGAAGAAAAATAAATTGGTTCCTGGCCTTGCACCTCATATTGTCAGCGTTTTAGCTATAAGTAACAACATTTGCTTACAAAGTGCTTTGAGTTCTCCCCTTCCTCCTTCTTCTAAAAAATATAGTTGACACATCTACTCAAATAAATATTGCCATCTTGACTGATAAATTTATCATTAAAAATGGTTATAAGACAAGATATGGTAGATTCACTTGTTTCTTCCACCATCATTGAGAATTGTGTACCTGCATTAAAAAATATTGAAAAGTATACATTTTATTTGTTTTTATACCAATCCCTATTGATTTGCATGTGATATTTAATGTAAAATTGTGTGCTGGGGGTAGCAATTCAATAGAAAAGGAGAGATGGGCAAGGTATTTCTCTTTTATCAAGATGTAAAAAAGCACATTGTTAAAAATAAAATGAACTGTTTCAACTGTACATAGTTTTTTTAATTTTGTTATTAATCCTCAGATGAGGATATATTTTTCCATTGCTTTTAAGAGAGACTGGAGGGGAGAGAGGGAGAAGGGAGGGAAAGGTGAAGGATGTGAGAAGTTGTCTGAAACCAGGTATATACCTGTCCTTGACTAGAGATTGAATCTTGCAACCCTGTGGTGGGTGGGCTAATGCTCTAACCACTGAGTAGACTGGCCAGGACAAAACTGTACGTGGTTTTAAGTTCAGCTAAGATTTGTCAAATCTCTCTCTCTCTCCTCCCCCCCCCCAACTCTCTCCCCCTATCTATCTATCAAATAGTCATACATGAAAGTTTTTAGGCATGGCTATTTTAGGTTTGTACATTTACTTTTAATGCAATCAATTTATTCTGCCTGTAAAATAATCTTTATTTGATTTTTTTATTTTTAAAATATTTTTAAAATATATTTTTACTGATTTCAGAGATAACGGGAGAGGGGCAAAGAGATAGAGACATCAATGATGAAAGAGAATCATTGATTGGCTGCCACCTCTGCACTCCCACTGGGGATCAAGCCTGCAACCTAGGCATATGCCCTGACCAGGTATTGAACCATGATCTCCTGGTTCATAGGTCAATGCTCAAACACTGAGCCACTACGGTGGGCTAATTATTAGATTTTTTTTATCCCATCTTATTTTTGACCAGACTTTTATGCAATTTCTAGGGGTTTTATACAATGTGGACCTTGTGATTCTATGTTTTTATTCTTTCACTTGTCTCTAAAACTAGATGTTAACAGGTGCAAGATGTCCCCTCCCATGTACTCCCAAAGTCATTTTCTTGAACACACACACACACACATTTCCTAGAATCTACCACCTATAACACTTGGGCTTCCATGTGCCAAGTTAAAAGGCATTGAGTGAGCTCATTAAATGGAATGTATTGAAAAAGGAAGTGAACCAGGAAATAAATGGACATGGGCTGTAGACTGTATGTAGGCTCTTGTGCACTGTGGCAATTTCAGAAAGTAGGTACACGTTTTAGATAACTCAGGTTTTGATATGTGGTAGAAATATATTTACCTGATTCTTACAGCATCAGAAGTAATTAGAGACTTTTCAGAATTTGTAGGTAGTCCATAGATTTATTCATAAAACCCAGCAATAAGCATCACACCATTAGAATCTCTTGAAAACTGAAGTTAAAAATGAGCCACGGGTCAACTGCATTTACAAATCAACTTCATCCTCCAAGTGTTGTCCTGTTCTTTACATGGTGGTAAGGGAGGAAAAGCATGTGTGTTATACTGCCACAATATTTGCATGCTGCTTCAAATTTCCTGGTCACCTTGCCTTTTCCGACTTGTCTCTTTTAAGTCATATTTAACCCTGAAAATGCTCCTCACCAGTTCATTTTACTGCCTTAGTCATATGATGTTTACAGTAAAAATAATTAGTGTCTTGTCTCACAATCCAAATCAAACTTTTCTTGGGATTCCAGAAAACTTTAAGCACTGTTTCATTCACATCGCTATCTCTCTTGAAATAAAACATCATGGGGAAGTTTCTTCTATCTCATTCTTTTTGCATCTGCCCTCAGAAAGCATGTAGTAAAGTAATAGGGCTGATATGGACATGGTTTTTACCAGTTAACTTGCACACACATTCTCTGAAATGGGTTGTCAGTCCTAATAAAGGGACTCAAGCAGACTTGTGGAAGACCATAAACGTCATTACGTCGTGGGAAGAGACTGCCAGTTGAAGCTCTCAAAGATTATTTTCTTAAACTGGTGATAGACATCCTGGGTAGCTTCTTCAATTCAGCTGACTATCTTGGTTTGTTTTCTTACATAGGAACAATAAATAGTATTGAATTTCCTGCAAGTTTAATAGAAAAGATGACTGAAAGCCATCTATTCCTGATTTTAAGAGTTCTTATTAACAGGAAGCTCAACGGAACATCAAATAGTGTATTTACAGGAAGCTGAGCCATAGTTTTACTTGAGCCAAATTGCTTTCATAATTTTAAAATCACATTGAAATAGTTAACACTATAGGTTAGTTGGAGATTTTTTATTTTATTTTGAGGAAATAGAGAATGTGGTTTTCATTCCTATTGTTATATTTTTCTTTTTGGGGGGGGTGTCACACTGTCATATTGTTGGGGTGGACCACAATGACCTGTCTTCTTCTGTTGTCTTGGTAGCTAGGGAAGATAATTTAAAATGTATCTTTTGTGTATTATTTATCCAGTAATTCTCTGGGTTTTCAATCTGTGTAACAATTCTGAGTAATTGACATATTTGTATTCTTGGGGGGGGGGCAGCCTTCTATAACTGCTTTTTAAATCATTTCTAATTAACCAAAAGACTAATAAAAATACACTTACTTTACACCCTTTCTGATGATCTACAGCAAAATTAAGGCAAATGTTGTTTTGGAGTGTCCGCTTACTGGTCACATAACCAACATTTTTTAGTTAAATTTCTGTCAGCTGAACTGTAAAAAATTAAAGATCCAAGATAAAATGTGCTTCCATGCTTCAAATCTGACCAATTCCATTACGTGCACTATTGGAGTATGAAACCTTTCTCCTTGATCAAAATGCTGGTGAGGATCTATATATTTTTTTTCTTTTCTACACGAGTACTCCCACTATGAAAAAAAGAGTGGAAAGGCCAAATGAAAGACTGAAACAAGCAGACATAAAGTGACTTTTTACATTTTTTAAGTAGGTCAGAGTAAGGTATATCATTCTTACTGCAAAAGTCAGGTTAAGCCTCTCAATTAGGAAAAGATGCATTTATAGAGTTCCTCCATTTTTATTGATTTTTGATGTCATTTAAAAAATGATGAATAACCAGATAGTGGAAAACTGGACCCAAGCAGCATTTCTTTCCTGTCTTTAGTGACTCCAAAGAGCATGGCTCTGGCTTCCTCGGGACTCAGGACCTTCTGGAGCAGCTGCGGTGATAGGCCCATGAGAAAGGGTCATCGTCTTTGACATTTATGAATATCTGAGTGTCCTTGTCTTAGGGTTCTGCTGTGCACCTGACCACAGCCCAAGCTTCAGACAAAAGCAAGGTCTCTCATTTGGAACAAGGATAATCTGTTTAAAAATCTAAATCTCTTATAAATGGCTGACGTGTGCAAGAATACCATAGTACATAGCTCTTTGTAAGGTAATTTTAAAAGAAATGATACACATTTTGCTCAGCCAAGCAATCTGAAAGTTCAAAAGGTAAGAAGCACTTCTCAGCATGAAACTGTCAAACATATTTGAAAAGAAAGTTAATTACAATTGGCATTTCCAGGCCTTCTGCTGGCCATGGCTATCCTACTGAAAGGTGACATTAGTGACATCCATTGTACAGGGCCTGAAAAATGAAGACTCTCGGAAAATTGAAGCTCTGCATTTCTGTAACATAGGGTGAGCCACCTTAGGGCACTTGTTCTTTTTGTGTGGACACTGTGCAACTTTGGGCATGGGAAATGACTGGGAAGATGCACAGAAACTGGGTACACAGAAAAAAGCATGGGGTCTGGATTCGTCCTTTCTGTGGGCAAGAGGTTAGAGAGGATTGATAGCAAATACAACTTTTCCTATTTTATGCACCTTTGAATTTTCCTGACTGGGTTTAGATTTCCCTCTGATAATCTCCTGGTAACTTTTTAGCTGTAATTTTTTTTCTTTAATAAAAGGAATAAAGGAGGGAAGGAACGAGAGAGGGAAGGAAGGAAGGAAGGAAGGAAGGAAGGAAGGAAGGAAGGAAGGAAGGAAGGAAGGAAGGAAGGAAGGAGGAAG